>JAAEAF010008831.1:0-19389 GCA_011037195.1 Triatoma infestans | reverse complement strand
GGCTTCACTAGAGTACAGTAGTGGTCAAAGGTCGCGTTTATCTGAGTGCTTTCTTTGAATAACTTCTATTAATTTCATTTCAATTACACTGTTTTTTCTTTTTTGGTGGTCAAAAAAAAAAAAAATATATATATATTTTATTTTATTGTGTAGTCGGAGTGGCTTGTTGTTTTTAGTTATGGGGGATACAAGTGGGGGGGAAAAAGTGCCTCCGGATATAGACATGCAGGAAAGTAAAACATCTGTAAAAAGTAAAATCTCATCAATAAACATACGTGAAAAGAAAGAGGTTATTGAGGGAGCTGCATCACTGGAAAACAAGGTAAGAGAGGAGAATAAAATTAAAGAATTATTCATACCAGGGGACAGTGGCCCGTTTTATGTATACATTGAGAGTTTGGGTGAAGGAGAGGGTATTTCCAGAATGCACCCCATGAAAATTGGGAAACATATTCATGCAAATCATCCCAATATTAAAAACGATATCATTGAAATGAACAAAATTGGGAGAAATAGAATCAAATTATTGTTTAAAAACGGAAGTAGCGCAAACACAATAATTGAATCTAAGGCTCTTAAGGAGTTAAATTTCGATGCTTACATTCCACAACTTCTGGTCAGAAGACATGGTGTAATTAGAAAGGTGGACATCTCATTATCTGAGGAAGAAATATTTAATAATTTGAAACATAGTGGAGGGGCGTTTGTGAAATTAGTTAAGGTAAAGAGATTCATTAAAAAAAGGAAAGCAGAGAACGGAAAAGTTGAAGAAACTCCTACTTCTACTGTCCTGTTAACATTTAGGGGTCAAATATTGCCGCAATATGTTATGGTGCACTTTGTGAGGTGTCCAGTAGAGCCTTATGTACAGAAAGTTATACAATGTTTCAAATGTCTGAGATATGGGCACCTTAGTGCTCAATGTAAAGGCAGTGTGAGATGCGGTTTGTGTGGAGAGTCAGATCATAGTAAAGATTCTTGCAAATCTGAAAATAAGAAATGTATTCACTGTGGGGAAAATCATTCCTCTATAGATTATAAAGCTTGTCCTGAGTTCGCCAAACAAAAAGAAATAAAAAGCGTAATGTGTTCGGAAAACATTCCATACATAGAGGCAAAAGAGAGAGTACAGTGTAAGACATTTGCTAAAGCTTTGAAGTTACCCCAACTATCTTCTGACCAAGAATTTCCGGCTCTTAAAATAAATGTGCCTAAAAACCAAAGTGAGGATAGTTCAGAGCAGTTTATTAAAAAGAGAAGGCAATGTTCGCCTCCTCATTTCATACAAAGTCAAATCAGAGAGCAATTATACACTGTTTCTACTCCTAAAAATTCAATCGGGGGAATAATTCCCTTTAATCCCTACCGACCTGAGAAAGTAGAAAATGGTTTTGAAAGCAATAAGGACAGGATATGTGAGGTTATTATCTCTATAATAAATAATATTAAAAACAAGCTAAATAAGGGCATAACCGAACAAGAATTGTTACAACTGATAAAGGAAAGAGTTGATGTTATTACGTGATAGAATTCAAGCATTGTATGAATTGAATAAAGATACTGTCATCTATGCTTCTATAAGCATATCTATATATAAGTATCGTAAATCTATTTGGAAATATGCACACATGGAATATGATAAATATATATGCATGGCTATCTATATTAAGTACTTGGCTAGATTCAATATGGATTCTGTAGTTATCGTAATTATGAATTACGTAGTATATATAAATCGTATACTAATAATTTTGTTATTTATTTTAATTGGGTGTGTAGTTCTAGGAATGTCAAAGGGTATTCGATTCTACAAAATAACAAAAATGTAATATGAGCCAACAACTAAACATCTTACAGTGGAACGCAAGATCGGCTGTAATAAATAAAGGGAGCCTAGAGATATTCTTAAAGAATGAGAACATAAATGTCGCCCTAATAAGTGAGACTTGGTTTAAACCGAACATGAAAATAAATTTTTCTGGCTATCATATAATTAGGAAAGACCGCCGCGATGGGAAGGCGGGGTGCGCTATTTTAGTGAGTAATAGAATACCTTTTAAGGAAATCAAGAATTTACATAATATAAAAGGTTTAATGAGCGTTGGCATTTCAATTGCCACTTCCGGCAGTGAACATATATCTATAATATCTCTGTACAATAATCCAGCAAATAAAATTACGTATACGGATTGGAATAACTTTATACTAAGTATTAATCAACCTTTCCTAGTGGGGGGCGATTTTAATGTTCATTCACGTGCATTCGGATCTAGTTTTACAGACGCAAAGGGTCAGTGTCTACTAGACGCTATAACTGACAACAATCTGGTATACCTAAACGATGGTTCCCCCACTCTGTTAAGTAATATTAGACAAAAAATTATATCGGCGGTAGACATTACGTTCTGCACACCACTTCTGGCGCCTCTACTAACTTGGCGCGTATATGACGATACCCTCGGCTCTAACCACTTCCCTATAGTAATCACATCTAGTACAGAACCTATTAAATATTATAAAAATAATTCCCCACTAAAATGGAATTTAAAGAAAGCAAACTGGGAATGTTTTAAAAATGAATTTATTAATTACGACTTAAACAAATTCGAGAATTACGATGGATTTATAGAAGCCTTAAATGTTGTCTCCGAAAAGTCGATCCCGAGAAGGAAACCAATTTTTAGTAACTCCAAATCTTGGTGGAACGATAAATGTGAAGAAAGTATTAAAAAACGTAAAGCCGCCTTTATTAAATTTAAACATAGTCCCACATTGGATAACTTTATCGAATATAAGAGGCAGTCAGCTGAGACAAGGTTAATTATTAAGACAAGTAAGAAAGAATCCTGGGCAGCGTTCTGCGATAAACTGAATAAAAACACTCCAATTAAAAAGATCTGGCGTAAAATAAAATGTATAGGTGGCTACTCAGATAAAAGAATAGTTTTACAGAAGGGAGAATGGACTGAGGATTTTATAAGGAAATTAGCTCCCCCTTTCGTACAAGATTACTTAGACATTCCTGGAGATAACGAGAATGATGCTATGGCACATCCTCTGCTACGACCTTTTACGATGAAGGAACTGCATTCGGCTTTATCCAACCATTCTAACACTTCTCCTGGTTTGGACCAAATTCACTACTCGATGCTATTCAACCTACCACCGATAATTAAGCACAAGCTACTTAAGTTATTCAATGGGATGTGGTTGGACGGGAACTTTCCACCACAGTGGAAAGATTACCTGATTATTCCTATTATAAAACCAAATAAAAATCAAAATGAAAGCGAATCTTATCGTCCCATTTCGCTGGCTTCGTGTGTTATGAAGACGTTAGAGAAAATGATTAAGTTTAGATTGCAATGGTGGCTAGAATTCAATAACAAATTACCAAAATCGCAATATGGGTTTCGTAAAGGCAAATCAGTTCACCTAAGCCACATTCAGTTAATAATGGACATTCAATTAGCTTTTACCTCGAATAAAACATTATTAGCTCTGTTCTTAGATTTCACCGCGGCCTATGACTGTGTTCAAATGCCCATTTTAATTGAAAAATTTGGAAAAATTGGACTTCCTAGTAAATTTATAAAAAACATTATTACGCTACTACAGGAAAGAAGACTATACTTAAAAATAAATAATGAAATCGAGGGTCCCAATTATACACAGATTGGTTTACCGCAGGGTAGTATTTTAAGCCCGATTTTCTATGCAATATATGTGGCCGAACTCGAAGAATTACTTCCCTCAGAGATAAAAATACTTCAGTACGCAGATGATGTTTGTTTATATGTATCGAAAAATACAGTTGAAGAGTGTACAGAATCCTTAAATTCAACAGTTATTAGATTGGAAGAATGGTGCATGAAGCAGGGATTGTCGATTTCGGAAAAGAAGTCTTCGGTATGCCCTTTCACTAGGAGGAGAAGGCTGAATTTGCCAAGCGAACTTAAACTAGGTCTTAAATATTTCCCTTGTCAGTTATCAGTAAAATTCTTAGGACTTACAATTGATAAGACCTTGAACTGGAAGAAACACATCCAAAACATTCTAGAGAAAAATGAAAAATATTTTAACATCTTGAGGTGCATCGCACATAAAAAATGGGGTTCCGATCCGGAGGTAGCCTTAATGTTTTATCGAAGCACGATTCGCGCAGTAACAGATTTCGGTTGTTTATTCTATGGTCAGGCAAGTAGCACGAATGTACGCCCTTTGCAAATTATGCAAAACAAATGTATCAGACTATGCTTAGGCTACTTGAACAGCACACCGGTTGACATACTGCATTGTGAGGCTTGTGAGTTACCCTTAAAATGGAGAATCCATTTACTCTCGGATAGATGGGTTCTGAAAATAATGGAAACAGAAAGCGATGTGTACAATAAATTGTGCCAATTAAGCGTGAAGACCCTAACATATAAGTACTGGAATAAGAAAACTGCTCCCACATACGTAGAAAGTTTCACCAACTATGCTGCAGTTAAAAATATTATAAACTCGGCAAACATACTCCCTGCTTATACAGTAAGCTATGATTGCCTTACAGAGGTAGTAGAGTATAAGAAATGCACGGAACTAGAAAAAGTGTCCTCTCGTAATATGAGAAATTTAATATTTAATGACTATCTATTGAATATGTGGCCGAATAGCTATTACTTGTATACTGACGGCTCAAAGATGAATGGGCAAGTGGGAGCTGCAGTCTATGATCCTCAGGCCAGGTATGCCATCACAAATAGAATGTACGAATTAGCAACAGTCTACACAGCAGAATTGGTAGCCATTTTTCTAGCGCTTCAATACATTAATCAGCTCCCCTTTAGCAAATACGTGATAATTACTGATTGCCAAAGTGCATTAGATAAGCTTGGAAACAGTAATAACGTAGTCAATAGCAGTAAGATAATCATAGATATTCTCTTACTAGTCCATCAGTTACGAACTAGTAAGAAAAATATTAACTTTGTGTGGGTACGAGGCCATAGTGGTCTTAAAAACAACGAATTAGTGGACAGACTAGCGAAGGATGCAACAGTGAATGGAGAGAGGAGCGACATTCGGATTCCGGCATCAGATGTGAAGAGGACAATCTCGACGAATATCATCAAAAAATGGCAAGCGGAGTACCTGGAATCCACCAAGGGGAGGTTTTATAAGGTCGCGGTAGGTAGGATCAAAAAAGTGCCTTGGTTCAGAGGGCTTGCATTGAAAACGCATTTCGCCGGGACAATCTGTAGGCTTCGGTCAGGACATGCGGTTTGTGGAGCATATTTATTCAAGATAGGCCAAAGAACTAATCCGTTATGCACGGATTGCCACATGACTGAAGACTTTGAACATATTGTGATGGTTTGCCGGAAATACAACTTGCAAAGAGAACATTTATTCAAAGAACTATATAATTATTTGGCAGCACCATTTAACTATGAGAGCATTATCTTCTCCGAAAGTGTATATGTATATAGACTTTTAATCGAATTTTTAGCCATCTATAATCAGACCTAAAAAAAAAATATATATATATGTCCGTAGCTTTTCATCGAGTTGATTATTTGTTAAAAATTTGTTGTTTTTTTTACTTTTATTTCTTTTGTCAGTACTTCTTTGCTTATTTAAGCCTAATTAATTTCATATTCAGCATATTTTGAAAACTTATAAAATCTGTTATGCTGGCTGAATAGCGAAAGCTTATGCAAAAAAAAAAAAAAAAAAAAAAAAACAAAAAAAAAAAAAAAAAAAAACATAATTCGTCATGTACAGGTTGCACAGCTGTAATACTTGACTGAGTAACGTAGCTAACTGAGTAACGTAGTAGTTAAGTATAATACTTAACTGTCGTGAATGATGGCTGAATGACCCTATGTCAATGCCAAAAAAAAAAAAATTATCATCTAATTCGTTCAGAATTTCTCTTCTTAATACAGCTGTTGTAGTATAGCCGTAATAAGCTGTTGTATAACCTTGGTTGTCGTACAATCTAAACGTTTCCCTCAATTCTTGTTCCTTCGCTTCTGCATCTATTTCATCTTCTATTAGAAAACCAGCAGCTAAACGCTACGAATTCTTCAAATTTTAATTATCCGGAGCCATCAGCGTCTACTTCTTCAATAATTTCTTTGTTTTGCGTCGGGTACTTCATGAGTCAACAATTGAAAAACAGTTCCAACCATGTTTATCTCAATGAGGCCTTTGCTTTGCGCGATGCATCAAAGGCACGCTTGAGAAGTTGAATTTGGGCCCCTCGTTTAGATCCTTTTTTGCTTCACTTCAGTTTTTTCATGAACACCTAGGAACCCGAGTCCAGAATTCCCCAACTTCCACTCCCCTTGCGGGTACACTCTCACCTTCAGCGTGAATGATGGTTGTTTGGACTCTGAAACAGAAATCGGAAAGAAACGCATGTCAAGTTTGACACACACGCACACACAACCATTTTCTAAAAACCACATTTTCGGACCAAGGTACCACAAAACGTGTATTTTTGGTAACTCGATATCGAAAATTTGTCCCGATTACAATACTTCTTACGAGTATTAAGTGAAAATAATATTCATTTAATCGAACTGTTTCTGAAAGCAACATCGCAACTTAGTTGCTTTGGAGAAAAATATTGTAATATATATTCTATTTAATATAAATAAGTATTAAAGTTTTATAAACATAAATTAAATTTATCAAAACGAATACAATCTAGTGGTAATTGTTGACAAGATTTAGTATAGGAAAACTCCGCTAGATGTAGCAGGCTGTAGGTGGAGCCAAGGATCGTGTATATATAGGCGTTGAACCTTAAAAGTTCTAATGGCACAATAACCTAGTTACTGTCGGCCCTGGAAAGGAAGTCCTCTCCCACCAGGAGAGCACAGGATCAATTCTCTTACAACCAGTTGGCTGTTGGCTAGTGAACACACAATAGCTGAGCAATTGACATGAAAAATTTTTGATATTTTAATGAATGAAACATAAATGAAAATTGTATTTTCAATTAAATATTTGTTTAATTAGCGCTGTAATTTCTCCATGATTTCATTTTGACATAATTGCTATTTATTGTTAATTATAGAAGCTACAGTAATTTTTCATGAGATTGCCATGATTTCTGAAACTCTATATTACATTATTTATTTTTGATACTGTACTTACTATGCAACAACGTCTATACGACTAACAGGTATTCTAATTTTACTCCTTTCGTTCCAAAACCTATCAATGTAAATTGTAAATTCAGAATATAAATATAATTCATAATTTAGAATTCTTCGTTCATTTAATGTTTTTTTAGTTTTGAATTTCAAGAAAAATTGGTGTTCATGTTTTCGTGAAATCAAAATTCTAGGAAATATTTCGATTTGTTCTCCAAAATTTTGCTCCCTTTTGGATTGTTAAATCATTGCCCCCACTTCTATTAACCGTTTCGCAATTAATCGATCGATATTTTCAGCGACAGAATTTGCGCTAAAAGTTGGGTTTTAGAATTGAACCAAAATAAAAGCAAAGGCCCTATTTAGCAGGATATGATTAAAAAAAACTATTAATTTAAACTGTTACTTCTAAAAAATTAACCTTTTTTACTAAATAAAGTCAGGTTTCTTCCTATGGTTACCGTATGAAATCTTATTTTTAGTACCGTAGAAGAATATCGATACACAAAAAAAAAAAAATCCGTGGAAATAAAAACATATTTTATAACAAAATTTACCAATTTATAATTAGATTTGAGAAGACTTTCTAAAGTGACGATCATGTTAGTTTAAAAATTGAAAGGTTACTTACAATACAATTGCAAAAATTCAGCACATACCTGAAACAAAAATAAAGGAAAATCAATTATATATTATTAGAATATATTTAAAAAGAAACTAACTAAATATATTATAATGTTTGGAATTTTATCTTTCGTAGCATGCTTCTTATATCAGTTTAGTATGTGACAGAAACATTAAGCTGAAGTCAACTCATTAGACGAACTTGAAGAACTATACTCTGAGATGGATTAGAATCCGAAACCAAGCATCCTGACTGAACAATGTGGAGCATGCTGATATCCATATTGTATTAATTGGAATCTGGGGCAACAATATTGAATAAAACATTATCGAATATTGATGCCTCCCAATTACATATTCATTACATTTAAATTAGTGTATACTACAAACAGTTTTATTGTCCAAGTAATAACTCTTGATTCTCGCCATGCCACTATTGAGCTCAGCGATTTCATTGTTGTGTAAAGAGAATGGCTATAAATGACCATAAACCAAATCCACTGGTAATTTGAAAGTCTGTTTTGGTTCCTTTGGGATCAGTGCTTGCACTTGAAACGCAGTCAGGTTTGGCTGAAGGTTGTAATGGTGGCAGAATATTGATGGTTGGTGACAGTAAACTGAGTACACACGAAATCGCACGATGGCCACAATTTATAATTGTACGATTTACTTAGAAGGAGAGAAGAGAGTTATGGACAGTGTAGAATGTGACTCGAAGCGAAGAGTGAATGATGATGATGCTGGTGATGTTGGTAGGTTGATGAATGTAGAATCATGGATGCCAAGGATCGCTTGATTAAGTGATTAAAATTCTTGCTTGTTCTAATGGTGGTGAGCTAATTGTGGTTGATGAAACTTTCAATATTACTGTTTCTAATTTTACGTGTTTTTTATTTGTAAACTCACGGGTACTGTTCCAAGTAAAGTTGGTGACTCTACAAAGTTGTTTCTCTCAAAACCCTTGCTTTAGGCACCTCAGATTGTTTGGTGAAAACTTTCCGACTTTCTCTTTCTGCCACAGACAGCTTCTAGGTGAGAGATTGGTTGTCGTAGTTGAAGCCCATTCGTCATACACTGTTGTGGGCATGCGTCTGTTAGTGCGTTATCCACTCGGGCGCTTAGTAGTGGGGTGGTGGCATCTTAATGAAGTTGCAAATGAAACTACTGAGTCCAGCTTTGAAGTGGCGAATTTACTTGCTATCCATTCAAATTACAAATTCAAGGTTTTCAGACCGTCGTTGCTGGCTATGTGATTATGATAGGTATATGTGATACAATGTGTTGTTCGGAGTACTAAATAAGTGACGTTTGTATTAAGTTAGGAATCCCTCAGAGGAGCGTTCTTCTTGAAGAAGTGGCTAGACACTTTGTCTCTGCGAGTTAGGATTCCCATTAGGAAATTAACAATTGTCATTTGTATGAAAGCTTGAAAATATGTGTAGGTAAGTAAAATCTAAGATAATCCAGTTAGATGGTTGATGGCTATCCAGTTCATTTAACCATAGAACGTATATATTTTGCTCGTATGCAAGACACACGTTAACTGGGAACTAAAGCTGCCTATCTCTTATATATACTAACCTATCTCTTATCTATACAACTAGTATTATTTTGGTACCAGAAAGTACCACTGAGAAATTATTTTATTTACGTGTTTTCTGAAAAAGAAAAACCTAAAAGTACTGAATAATTTTATTGAACAATATGTGCAATTAGTGTGGAAAAAAACGGGTAAATATTTCGCATTGATATTGAAACCATATGTTTAATATTATTACCTTATTTTGACGAGAGGCGAAAAGGTATGTTGGGCGGCGCCAGGTAGCGGAAGCTTCAAAAGCGAAATAAGACCACTTTTCTTAGCTTTTCCAGCAACTCGGTGGGTACCCTGCTATTTTCAATTAAGAGATTGAGTGGTCTTTACAAAGAAATATACTTACTTTAAAAGAATAGAACTACAGATTATAGATACAAAATTTATTTTAAAATTGTTACTATATATTATATTATGTGGTATTTTATCCGTCGTAGCATGCATATTCCTTTTATTCCTGACCGGTATGGATTTTCATACATTGTCAGAGCAAATTGTACAATATGTACATACAAATCAACAGTATGAGTGTAATAGAAACATGGCATGTTTCTCAAAGTGAACTCTCTACACGAATTTGGTGAATTTGCTCTGACGATGGATGAAAATCCGAAACCGATCAGGAATATTAGAAGTATGCTTGTTATGACAGATAAAATACTAGATGTTATCCAGCATTGCGGACCCATCCACATATTTAATATATTATATTTTTGGTAAGCTTACCTCATTAATTTTTTTTGGCGAATTTATACCTCAGTACAATTAATTATAAAAGATAATAACAAAGGAAAACTTTATTGATTCAATGTTGTATGTTTCTTTTATCCGGCTTCACATTAATTGTCCATTGTAGGAACACAACCTCAAGGGATATAAGATAAACTGGGGAATGCATGGGCTGTGCGGTGTAGCCTTTAGATGCTGACGAGTTTCCTCATGGGACAGTTTAGACTTAGGAGGCACCCTGAAGTAGTAGGGCCTAGAAATGATAGCACCTGCAGATTCTATGAGGAGATAGAGGATTCTCCAATACACCTCCCTTCTAACGGACTGCGATGCTATCATCCAGAGAAGCCTGGATAGTTACCAGATATTGGAGGAAGAGGAGTTATCCTTATAAACTTCCTAGTTCCTGGGATTTTTCAGATATCTTAATCTGGAAGGGATGCTATAGAATAATTGGTCTCATCGTGCCATCAGCCTTATATTGAAGAACAACTTGTACGTCTTGAGAAACTTGAGTTGGATAAGTGTATGAGAATAAGTCTTCACAGACTTAGATAACAAAAAAATAAACAATAGATAGATAGTTAAACGTTCAATATTTTAGGATAATTAAATTTGCGTAAAAATTTCACTGATGGTAGTAAAAAAAATTTAATGATTGGAGAAGAAAACCTGATAGACACTTCCAACCGTAAAAACATGAACAATAGAACATGAAACAAGTTGAAGAAGTGGTGGGAGAACAAAAATGAAAAAAGGAAAGAAATGAAGTTTAAGTGAACACTTCACCGTCAACTTGATCATTTTTATGGGCTCTTAAACCCATTATCAACTAACACATTTATTATCAACCCTTGGCATTTCCCCTCTTTCCTGTTTATATTTCGTAAGACCTACCTATTTATTTTTTCTCCTATTATTATTATTTTTTAAAAAATAAAGAAATAAAGAAAGAAAATGTAATGGTCAAATGAATATTTAAGTAGCTACAAGAAGACTTAATCACCACGTACAGCATCTAACAAGCATACAAAGAAAGTTTGAACCATTCATTTTGAAACTGTTACAAAGTTTTAATGAACCTATATATAAGACTGTATACAAAACATTTTAGTAATTTTTCTTTTTTTTTTAGAAAAGTTTAGAACGCTTGTGTTTTTTGCTTCATTCTTTTTTTTTTTTTTTTTTTTTTTTTTTTTCTTTTTTTGAAAAGGAGTAATTCAGCGTAGTGAATTTACAAAATAAACTTTTTATTGAAATGAAGAACCATTCAACAACATAAATTAAGCCCAAAAATCTTACGTATAACTTTTAGCAAAAGAGGTTTGCCCTTTACAACCTGTTTAAAAAAACTACCAGCTTCAACTCAACATATTGAAAGGTGTTTTTTATTGTTTGTAATAAAGTTTTAACATAGAAGTTGTTCGCACATTGACTTGAGCGTGTAGATATTTACTTTCTCTTAGTGGGTTGGCTGCTAACAGCAAATATTGCAAATAGTGCCAAATTTTTTAAATTGAGTTTTCACGGAAAGCACATGTTTTGAGGTCCTCTGAGTTTGAATGAAAAAATGTTTTTAACAAATTATCTGTATGTGTGTATGTGAACAAAATGTAATGTGAAACTTGGTTTTCCGTCTACGATATTACCACTTCATGTGACTCCAAGATTTCGGGCAAAATCCATCATCAACTGAATGTGTGATTTTACTGAACGTTTCTTATTCTTTTCGTGATTTTCTAAAAAAATGACTTCAACGGTTTTCTGAAAAAAAAAAATTAAAAATCAAGATTCTAAGGTATCTGTGTCATTACATTTCAAATTTTCAAAAACGGTTTAAAATATAAGAATATAAGATTTTATATAAAATATATGTCCACACGCGTTGCTCTAGTGGCGTTTCCTCTGACGGCAAAGTCGGTGTTGACCCAGCATCGTGATAAAAAGTGGGAAGTTACCGATAGTAGCGCCCTAGGTAGCGAAGGACGGAACTAAACGGCATGGGAACTACGGCGTGCTTACCATACGCTTCCCTATTCAAAACCCTGTCTGGCAAGACTTGGCCCATCTTGGGCTGTTGCGCCATAGAGTTTTTTTACAAAATATGTAAAAATGTTTCTGTGAAGCACTAATTAAATAAACGTTTAACTAATTATACTTACAAATAATTTATAAATAGTATTTTCTGTAATATGTCAATTTAGAGTTTGATATAATTACTCCCTGACAGATTCATACAAGGCTGAATAGGTACAAAGGGTGTAAGGGGCCAGAAGAATTGTCATTGTAATAAATTATTTAATATTTAACATTAAATAGAACAGCATAAAGCGCAGAGCAGTGAGCGTGGGAACGCTGATGTTGCAAAAAAAAGACCAGCGATAGATAATGTAGCGAGCAAACAGTTAGTTAGTTACAATTGAGAGCGAGTGTAGCATGGTTATAGTGGCGATGTGGTCAAGTGTGTTAGTGACAATCTTAGTAGGTGAGCGAGACAGCTATATGTTCATGCAAGTACTATCATAAAATATTGTTTTTCAAGTTCCGGTGTAATATATACATTTCTTTTTTTTATATATATTGTTTTAAATTGTATTCTTTTTTTATCGTACTATGGTTGCATATATTTGCTATTAGTCTTTCCTTAGATGTCATTAGTGTCTACATTAGTTTAGACCCAATTAGCAGTAGTTTATTTTAGCCCCCTCATGTCATAGTACATCAGATTTTTGGTTTTTTTTTTTATGATTCAATGCTTTAAGCTAATTTGATGCATCATAGTAGTCATTTCCTAGGCATTAAGATAGTTGGGATTTGTTCGATAGTGGGTCTAGTTTGTATGTGTATATGACGAAATTTAATAAATGTATTTTTGTTTTTCTTGTACTTAATATAGCGAAAGCTATTGTGGGGGATAAAATCACTGAACCTGGTTTTATTAAATTACACGATATCCTTGTGCGGAAGTTTTTTTCTTTTTTTCTTTTTTTTTTGGAACAGCCCAACCATTGAACTAGTAGCAGGCGCCGGTGAGTAGCGTACACCCCCACTATTCCCTTCTATCTCCTTACGACCCCCCCTACCAAGGGTATGAGTGTTCTGGGTGAGTTTTTCATGGAGCAGAGGAAGGAGAAAACTGTCATCGTTCAAAACTGTTGATTAGAAAATTTTAATATAAATTGTAACTACATGTTTATTTTCTCTTACTCATGGTCCTCTGAGTATGAAAAAATTATATTTAACAAAGTTTATATTTAGTAAAGTTTAAATTTATATTCCGAAGTGCGAACAATATATCTCACAAATGAAAAGTTGCAGAAAGCACAAATTTAATATTCCGTCCAGCTAAGATACTACCATCTGTATCTGACACAAAGGTTTCGGCAAAAATCCATCAACCAGAAGTATGAATTTTACTGAATAGTTTTTATTTTCAGTATTTTGCGATTTTCTCGAAAACGGCTTCAACCATTTTCTTTAAACTTTATGTATACTATCTATAAACGAGGGTCATTCAATAAGTAACGAGACAAACCGCTGTAGCTCAGAAATGGTTTGTTTAATCAATAAAATAGTTTCAGTGCGTGAAGTTGTACTGAACAACATTTGTACTTAGGCATCCTTGTACTTAGTTTCTCATCAGCTGTTCGAGAGTATTTGGTAAGAACCTCAACTGAAATCACTTAATAATTGCGAGTCCGCTCGATCATTGCACCTCGGAAGAACAACGCTCAGTAATTACATTTTTAGTTGCAGAGGGTATCAAAGGTAGTGAAATCCACTGCAAGAATGCTGAAAGTCTACGGGCATAATAGTTTGAACCGTTCAAACGTTTACAAATAGGTAGAACAGTTTAAAAATGACCGTGTAATTGTCTGTAACGAGTAACGAAGTGGACGACCGGTTGAAGTTGCAATTTCGTCCCTCGAATCACGTATGAACACGTTAATTCAGGACAACAGTCGTATTACTGTTGAAGTGGTAGCTGAAGAAGGGCACGCGATTTTTGGGACTGTCCATAACATTATTCAGAATAAGTTGCCGTACAAGAAAACTTGTGCGAGATGAGTTCTAAGACAGTTTGTTAGGATTGAAAAGCTGATCAACCCTAAATTTTTATTTTCACCTATTTTAATTTTCCCAGTGATACCCATTATTTCATGTATTAATATTTATTTTATAATTTATTTATTTTATTGGTTATTTTATTTATTATACCTCGAATTCTTTTATTTTATTCCCTTATAATTATTATATTTTCTAGCCACATAATTCTAATCTAGTCCGCGAGATAGCACCATCAACCAGGCTACTCATTAACGGTCAATTCACCTCGGACTGCTTTCTTCCCCTAGCGGCGTAATTTGTAAGAAAAAATTGGCTCGCGGCTTTTACGCTCGTATAATTTTGCGGGAGTGACAGCTGTTTTTTTATAATATATATATGTAATATTTTGCTTTAAACGATTTTTCTTCTTTTTTTCTTCATAAATATCGTAAGTACTTCATTTTTTATTATGTTTTTTCTTCCTTTCTTTTAATTTTGGCAGCCATTTACTGAAATTGGATGATTTTTTTCTTAATCAAAACTGGTTTCGTAATTCCAGTAGGATCAACAAAAATTACGTGGCGCCCTGGTATAACTCATTTGATTTAATTATTTTTTTTGAAACAAAATTATTATTTGTTTTCATATTTAAGTTTATTATTATATATATTTTTTTTTTTTGCCATTTTTTCAGGCAGGCTTCTTAACGTCAAACTACAAAATTAGGTGTCGTGGACGGGGGCGGAAGCACCTCCTTTCTAGTAAATTTTTTAAAACAAATACCAATTTAGCAGTTTAAAACGCTGTGACTTGAACTGGGGTTCTCCCATTTACAAGTCCACGCTCATAACCACTACACCAACACCCGCCCCAGTTTATTATTATTATTTACCTTCTTAATTATTTTTTTTTAAGCTATTATTATTATTTTTCTTTCCATTTACATATGTTTCGTATTTATTTATTGTTTACTTTTATTTCTTTATTATTTATCTTATCTCTTGCTTTCGGCGAACCCAACCCTTCTCCATTGAGCTAGCCCAAATTAAGTTCCTTATTACTTCTGCAAAAGACGTAATAAGCTTACGGACGCCCACAAAGAAACCAAGAAAAAGTGGGGTGGGAAACACATCCCCTAAGCTCCAACTTCAGCCCCTCGGACTCCATTTGTCGAACTCCCCTAGAAGTGGCTCTACGTGGGAAACATTTTCAATCCAATGAAGAAGTTAAAAATCAGGTGCAAAAGTGGCTTCGAGATCAACCCGAAGAATTTTATGCCAGAGTCATACATAAATTAGAAGAAGTGTAAATGTTACTAGGGACTATGTTGAAATGTAGCCAAAGTTTTGTAATGATTAAATAAATCGATTTTGAGCTACAGCAATTTGTTTCGTTACTTATTGAATGAACCTCGTAATAATAAATACCTATCACTTTTATTTGAAACATCTTCTCGGGAAAATTGATTTTTTCATGGAGGTTCTGGGGGAAAATGTAAGCGTAAGTTTTACTACAATACAATTCAATCTAAAAATCTGGTTGGAAAGGAAATTGGTCGATTATTTGTCATATTTATAGATTTTCAAAATGATATTTTTTTTACTCTACAAATTGGAATAATTTTTATTTCATCTGCCGGCCAGCTTCATTTTGCCTTGCAAAGTTGATATGAAATAGGCAATTTGAAAAAATGAATACTATAAGAAATTGGAGATTCTCTATGTGATTGCTTTCAAATGAGAAATATTTATAAAATCTATTGAAGGGGTGAAAGGAAAATAAAAATCAATTGAAGGTGTTAAGATATAAATCCAATAAAAACTAAACATTGAAGTTCAGCAGTTAAAATTGCAGGCAATTTAATAGCCAGTCAAGTCAGAAGGGTGAACTCAGGATCCAATAAACTTCACTAACTATTTAATAACGCTCAGGTACGTCTCTCAGCTAACCCTACACGCCTCTTCTAATCACCAACCTATATATACTCACCTCTCCAGAATCTTATATTGCACGGATATTAAGACTTTTCTATTACTTGGCTTTATTGTGTGCCAAAGGTATGATTCAATAATTTATTTATTATGTCTGCCATATTTATTTTATGGATAATGATATTAGTAAAATTAAATTTTTATATTGTCAAACTTATTAATTGTATAATTGATTTTTGAAAAGCTTGTTTTTAAAATATCTGTAGTAATAACATCACCAATGTAAAAAGTGGGGGGGGGGAAGTGGTTAATAAAACAAAACATAAATTAGAGAACCTACTTGTTATATCAAGTCATTATATCATTATTATAGCATGTCTAGATTTGTAGATTGTAAGCATTCTTCTATAAGCAGTGTTGGAGGAGTGGCCAACGTTTGGTCACTGAAGATTATTATACAAAAATATTATAGAAAAATGCCGGTGAAATTGAATAAGTGGATACAGTGGTGAATTAAAGGATGCTTTAAAGATGCCCAATTAACCTAATTGGTTAAATCTTACTACAAATCTTTCTGGTGTATAAAAACATGGCCCATTCTAAGATTAGACCCTTCTCGAGGTATCGGATTCCCTAGCAAGAGAGACTTGCCAGGATGTCACCTTAATCCCACAATAATAACTTGCAACTTTAACCTTACATGGAACACGATAAGGGGACCAACATAATAGCGAGAGCAGGCTGACAATGCAATACAGTCATCCTAATCAGGCAGAAATTTAGTCTGAGTCAAATTTCCGAAATTGAGTTTATATCAGAAATACAGTACAAGTATGAAATAGATTTTTTAGATACTTTCTTATCTGTTTGTGTGTGTGTGTGTGTGTAGAACAAAAACAAAACAAAAATCTGTTCTGAAACACTCACACAACTTTCGCTTACTCCAGTTTACCAAAATTAAAACTGACAAATTTTATAAAGTTAATGAAATTTGTCGAAAACTGAAAAAACTGTTTAGTAAAAGCGCACTTCTGGTTTAATAATTTTCTTGAAACTCGGAATTTTGGCTATCTATTTATTTCTAATTAATTTTGTTTGAATGGTAGAATTGTATAATCAACTATGATAGCACTTTAGAGAAAAACCTAACCCCATCTCTCCCCCAAAATCCACCTTAAGTGACTTTACCAGGAGAAATTTTTCAAATAAAAGTTGTAGCTCTTCGTATTATACATTTCTAGTTTAAAGAAAATCGTTGAACCCGTTTTTTTAGAAAATACTAGAGAACTGAAAAATATATTTCAGTAAAAACCTAGTTTCAGAATTTCGATTTTTTTTCAAACTCGGAATTTCAACAACACATTTAATTCTAATTAATATTGGTTAGATGACAGAATTGTATAGTAAACTGAAATAGTACTTCAGAAGAAAACCTATCTCCACCCCTCTCTCAAAAGTGACCTTAAATGAATTTTCCCAGAGAAATGTTTTAAAAAAAAAGTTGTAGATTTTTGTATGTGTTAGTTGATGTAACAAGTTTGAAGAAAATTGCCGGAGCCATTTTTGAGAAAATTGCAAGAAAGTGAAAAAAAAAAAGATTCAGTGTAGTAGTACTTCCGGTTGAGGAATCTTGATATATGATCTACTGTTGGATCCCATGGTGATACCTAAACGGAATATCAAGTTTGAACTTTCTATGATTTTTTATTTTTGAGCTAGACTATTCACATACATACACATACATACCATTTTCTAAAAAGTACTTTTTTTGACTCAGGGGACCTCAATACGGTTATTACTGGTGAAAACTTTATATCGGAAATTTGGCACGATTACAATACTTCCAATAATAATCATAACACATTTAAAAGTTGAAATTCTATTCCAACACTAAGGTTCCTGTCGCAATTGAAAATGCGTCTTTAATGAATCGTCTCTAACGATTTTCTTTAAACTTCGTATCTAACTATATACATCAAGGACTATTACTTTTATTTGAAACATTTATAAAAAAAAAAATAAGTAAATAAAAATTAATGTTTGTTGGTTTCGTGAGAAATCTGTGATTTCGGTGTGTTATTGCGGTTTGATTAATGAACTGTGTTTTTGATTACAATGTAATTACATTCAAATACTATTTACCATGTGTGTTAACCCACTCATAACTAATCGCGATCATATTTATGTTAGAATAACTAAACTTTAGGTAAACATTCCGAATCAATTTTATGATAGTAATTAATGCAATCAAAGAGAAAGAGAGAGAGTGAGAGAGAGTCGTGTGAATGTTTCACACCGGATATTTGTAATTAATGATAATTAACACTTACACGACTTTCTCTATTGCAGTTAATATACAAAGCGGAAGTTTATTTATAGCAGAAAATGTTTATTCAGCCTTAACCTGGTGATGCTGGAGTGTACTTATTTATTGGTTATCACGCGTGACAGGAAGAAATTGAATGTGTTTACACGGTAATCCAAAAGTTAGCGCCAAAAGCATTGAACAAATTCAAATTTTAAAAAATTGGAAAAAATGTAACAGCACAGAACCTAAATTTTTTTCAGAAAAATGTTTGAAATAAAAATGATAGCTAGCCATTCTTCATGGATTTAGACAATATATGAAGTTTACAGAAAATCGTTTTTAAGAAAATCACGAAAAAATAAAAACCATGGAGTCAGATGCGATGATAGTAACCAAGACGGAATACCAAGTTCCACCTTTTTGTGATTTTTTTTTTTTTAAGTTACACCACACATAGTGTAAAGCTAGGAGAGATAACGCACAGTTCAAAGTTATGCCCTTATCAAAATATAGGAGATATATTAAAGAGGTAATGCTTATAAAACATAGGTCAACTACTATTATATACAAAAAAATGTTATTTTTCAAAATGAAGACATTCTTATTTATTCCAGAAACAAAATACAAATACACTACATTTGGCCGTCTGTCCTACTATGGTAGAATAGATGACGCACCATAGGTAGGAGACCTCTCCTCTGTGAAGGTAACATGGTTGATTGACTTGGTAACACTGTGTCTACGAGCCCAACTTAAACACAAACAGGAAATCTTTCATTTCAATTGCAATTAATATAGTTATATAAATAATATAAAAAATTTACTAAGCGTTATGAAAATTCAACTATTCACCAGATATAGCTGATGCGTATAAATGTTCGTAGAACATACAAAACAACTGAAGAATTTCGCAATACGTTCGCTTCTGATCTCTCTACTCCTGGATTAACTTCCATGATGCCACGTGGTGGCAAACAAGACAAGCAAAGCCTGCGTCTTCTCTCC
>JAAEAF010008830.1:0-61609 GCA_011037195.1 Triatoma infestans | reverse complement strand
CCTAAATTTACCAGAGATCTACTGAGCCATACCGAAGGGATATAACGCTAATTGTGGGTCTACTAACAGCGCATTGTTGGCTGAACGGACACGTGCACCATCTACAACTTGCAGATAGTATTGCCAGGCCTATTGCCGATTCGTGCCAAGGTTGGGGGACCAGCATGCGAAGAAACCCACGACCGCACACTCCTTGCTGAGTAGCCGCCGCCGCCTCTGGCTAAGCCGATCAAGGTTTGTATCTTCAATTTTGGGGACAGGCAACCCGAAGTCTATGACAGTTCATGACGGAGCCGCTCTCAGTTTTGCTAGGATTGATTAGGAGGGCAAAGATGGGGGTTGTGCTATAATTTAACGGGAACCACAATAGACCTCGTCTTGTAGGTCGCAGTGGAATGAGGCTCCCCCCCCCCCGTTGCTAATCTAATCTAATGTATATCTAATAATATAATAGCAAGTTCACTTACACAACAACCTTACTGCAAACCTAGATATTCCTTTTTCAAATAAAGAATCGATTTCTAATGCTCAACATCGACCATCTACCATATTTCCAACTTTTAGTTTACTAATTTCTCTTTTAAATTTAGCATAAAATAAACGAATTTCTGAATCGTCTTGGTTCTTGTAGGTTTTTTTCCTTCTACCATTTTCTACTAACTTTTCATGTGCTTTTTTTCTACTCTTATATTTTCCTTTTATTCTGCCTGGTTGCTAAATGAAAATATTTTGTAAGCCTTGCCTCTTGTAGGCACTAGGTCTTACTGGGCAAGGAGAAAAGTTCTCTTAGTTCTTAGTAGTGGAAAATGAGTTTTTTTTATTTAAAAATGCATTTATTTCTCAATGTAGTCTACCTTTAGTTCAAGACACATTGTCCAACGTTCTCCGTCCCTGGA
Source organism: Triatoma infestans (assembly GCA_011037195.1). Classification (NCBI taxonomy): domain Eukaryota; kingdom Metazoa; phylum Arthropoda; class Insecta; order Hemiptera; family Reduviidae; genus Triatoma; species Triatoma infestans. The sequence goes on along the minus strand of JAAEAF010008830.1, from coordinate 60,713 downwards.
GCGCGATTCTGGAAGGTCTTCAAAATATCCATTTACCGTTGCTATCACCTCATTATTTAACCCAAAACGTTTTGCAGCCACAAATTTCTTAAGGTTTTTGAATGGATGAAAGCCAGAGGGAGCTAAATCTGGTGAATCGGGAGAATGTTCCAACAATTCATACACAAATCATTGAATTTTCTCATTTCCAAAGCACTTGTGTGGGCGGGTGCATTGTCCTGGTGAAAGAGGATTTTTTTCTTTTGCATACCAGGCCTCTTCTCTCTCTAATTTTTCCATTTAGCTGGTCAAAAATATGTGCGCAGTATTCCCCATTAATTGTTTGTCCCTTTGGCAGGTAGTCAATTAAAAAAAAAAATCCCAAAAAAATGTAGCCATAATCTTTCCAGCCGATGCAATTGTCTTTGCTTTCTTCGGTGTACAGCAACTGGCTTGTACCCACTGCTTGGACTGATGTTTTGACTCAGGTGTATTTCTTCAAAGTCTTGCAATATATTAATGATTATACTGCAACAATCCTCGAATACTATCTCTGCTAGAGAGAAGAATACTGCCTCCCCATTTAATGGTATAGTTCTATACTCGAACAGAGATTCGTCAAAATTCGTCAACCGAAAAATGTACTTTTTTTTTTGCAATTTTCGTGAAAACTTCTTCAAGATTTTCCTTAGAATATAAATAAAAGCAAAATACCTTACTGCAATTTATATAGTTAATGACAAACCCTCTTCAAATTTGTAATTCTCAATAGATACTCATTTGTCTTCATTTTCATATCATAGGAGATTCTGAACTTACAAAAACAACAACACATCTTTTGGGGAAACCATAAACTCACTCCTTCCCCCAAACCCCTCCTTAAATGAACCCTCGCGCTGAAAAAAATTTCAAATAAAAGTGATAGATCTCTGTATTTATGGTTAGTATACCAAATTTACTGAAACTGTCGAACGTATTATGGGAAAATCGCAGTAAAGTGAAAAAAAAATTGTTCAGCAAGAACGAATTCCTGTAAACAATTTTTTTTTTTTCAAGTTCGGTATTTTGGCAACATATTTAATTCTAATTAATATTATTTAGATTGTGAAATCGTATAATGAACAGCAATAGCCTGTAACAGGAAAACATAACCCCATTCCTCTCCAAGAAGCTTGCCAAAATGAATTTTCCCAGATAAATGTTTCATAAATAAAAGTTTGTAGCTCTTAATATGTGCTGTTAATTGAAACTTTGACATGGTTTGTATAATAGTTTAAAGCAGCAAATCGTTCCTCGATCCATTTTTGAGAAAATCGGTGCCCAAATGCAAAAAAAATAAAATTTTTTTTTTCAAAAAAAATCCATTCCATAAAGTGGTATTTCCGGTTGAAAAATGTTGACAGATGACGTAGTGTCGGAGCCCATATGATACCTAAACTGAATGTTAAGTTTGAACTTTCTACGATGTTTCGTTTTTGAGTTATGCCCTTCATATAGACATAACTCCCTCATTTCCTCTCTCTCTCTCTCTTTCTCTCTCTCTCTCTCTCTCACACACACACACACACACAGCATTTTCTAAACTCCCCTTTTTAGGATTCAAGGGACCGCAAAACCTATATTTCCGGTGAAAATTTGTAACAGAATTTTGACAAGTATCCAATATTTGCCTCTTTCCAGGAAATATTGAAATATTTACAAATGTTTTGTACGTACGAGTATGAATTTAACTTATTACAAAAAAAAAGAAGGCAGGATTAGCTCATGGAAACCCATTGAACATGGATTCCAGAGACCCCGGGTTCGAGTCCAGCAGCGCTCATACATTTAGGCTAGCAGCCTCTACAACAAAACTGTCTAGAAATGGAAGGTGTAGTCTGTAAAAGAGTGAAATTGATTACCCAAAGGCCGGCAGCATACTGAGAAGGATCTACGCGCCAGATATTTACGCGCCTCGAATTTCTTCAAAATATCCACGAATTCCCACAATATCAAAGAAGGATCTGGGCGCCAATGACAGATATTTACGCGCCTTGAATTAAACAGAAAAACTAATTAATAAAGTTAAGGCCTGTAGTTAACGAATGAAAGCGAGAGAAAAAAGTATCTTAAGGTGCAAGAGAAATCATAGACGAACTTTCCAGATAAATTCAATTGGGGTGCACGACGCAACCACCGGACACAATAAATTAATATTGTTTTTAATTGGGTCCACAGTAATGTAAAATATCAAAGATACTTTTTTCTTTTTGGCCTATTTCCATTTGTGTTCATAGTTTCGGTTTCAGGCATTCATCCATCTCCAATGGAAGAAACAGTGTGAAATCTTATACAGGGCAAATCACCACTGTGTTATGCTGACTGAATAGTCAGGATTTATTTGATTAAGTAAATGCCTATCCATTTTTTCCCGGGAAAAATGTTACTAGGAGATTCTGGGAAGACACCGACGTTAGTCCTCCAATTTCCTCCAAAATCGTAATTTAAGTTACATATTTCCACTTGTTTGATGTTTCCATTTTTAAAAGGAACAATGCTTTAAAAAGTGTAAAACAATATGTGTTAATACCCAGGTAGTGGAAAACCGCCTCTTAACCTAGTTAGGTTAAACACTTTAAGATAGTTAGTAAGGTAAGGCACTTTAAGTTAGTTAAGTTAGTTAGGTTAACAAATCACTTTAAGAACCAGTTAAACTAAATTTGTTCTGCGCAAGTCCATGTTAACACACTGTTTTGACAAAGCATCCTGATGATGGGCGAACGCCCAAAACCGGTTGATAACCACGAAAAGAAGCAGGCGTATGAAAATATCTCTGATGCTTTCCAGCTCTGCCACAACCCAATCACAATAACCTCGTTAGCTTTTCCTCTAAACTTGCTATTTCAGCATATTGTCCTTCCCAGCATCTCTATAATATTAAGGGAAATTTTATGTTTAGACAAGTTTAAAGTATGAAAAAAAAAATTGGTCAATTAGAATTTTAAAAATTATAAATTTTGTGGTGATGAAATTGGTGTAAGACCAGATAATGCTGTCCTTTTTAAAACTGAAGGCCGAGTCATTAGTATCAATCAGGATACAAAGAAAAGTAGAGGTATGTCTGAGTGAGTTTATTTCTCGCCAGATTTTATTAAAAGTAGCGGTACTCCTAAATTTTAGTCCTAACAAATAAATCCAAAATCTTATTTTCGATATAAATAATACCGAAGATTCAAAGTCTGATTTCAAATCTATGAACCGACCTAAAGGTTAAACTTCAATTCAAAAATCTGTTGATTTTGAATGTTGTTACCGGCATAGATAAAGTGTATCACTTAAAACTACTTTGCTAATAGAGAATTAATTAAGTTCTATTCCTTTTATTCAAATGAATATTAAATTAACTCAAATGAATCGGAATAAAAAAAAACTTAATTATGCAGATGATATTTCCTTTGCTTGTGTCACCCGGACCGCATTTTTACACTTTCTACTTCCCCAGTAGTAAGTAGCAGCCATACGACAAAAGGAACTATAAACTGTCTATAAGAATTCTTTCTTTACCATTTCATTTTAATAAATAAGATAGAGTGAGATAAGTCTGGGTGACTTGTTGCTAGTTAATTGTAACTATGTACACGTGAGTAGTTTGCAGTGGAAGAGGGTGGGAATGTGTCGCGTGTCTTGCACGTGCACAGTTGTACACTAGTAGTAGTAGTAGTACGGCTAGTTGGTCCCCACTCCCTCTATCGCCCGTCTCACTCTACCTAGCAGGTGTTCCTAAACTTTCACACACTGAGAACTGCTACACCCCCACCCATCGTCGCTAGGCACACTTATTGAATTAGTCACGGTCAGATATATCGTCCTTGTTGTAACCCAATACCTACTTCCCCAGGCTCTACTACAAGCTACCTCTCATCCAAATTTCGTATTGTCTATGCGTGTGTGTATGTATGCTATTCAGATTCATCCATGGTTCATTTTATTTTGTTATTACAGTGTCTATGTCATACATAAATTGATTTTCAGAAAAAATATCAATTTATTAATAATATACACTATCAACAGAACAGTTTGAGGCAAGTCATCCTAAATTTTAAAATATTCCACCTTAAAATGCCACGTTATCCTAAAAAAAAAAAAAAAAAAATTTATTTTAATTAATTTAAGTAAAAAAAAAGTATAAAATTTTTGAGGTTGATGGATTTTGTCCGAAATCTTCATTGGTGAGATGCGGTGGTAATAATTAAATGGAATATCAAGTTTAAGCTTCATCAGATTTATCGGGTTTTGTGATATTTTGTTCACATATACATACACAGATATTTGTTAAAATTTTTTTTTTTCGCACTTTTTCGTAAACATGTATTTCTTTTTAAAACTCATTTTTCAAAAATTGATCGCAATACTTTCTCTTATTAGGTGCGTGGGTGCTTTACCTGACGCACAGGGAGGGGATTTACAGAGTAAAGAGTTGGCAAGTAAAGTGGTCACTTTGAGGAGGGCGAGTTGGATATTCGCTACTTTTAGTAAATTCAAGTCGCCGGGTATGGATGGGTTGTACCCGGTGCTGATCCAGGAGAGTTGGAAGTTCGGAAGTACATGGGTAGGAATACTGAGGGATAGCCTAAGTCAGGGCTATATCCCTGGCTTGGAGGGTCAGTAGGGTCGCGTTCATTCCCAAACCAGGGAAGTTGGATTATCTCGACCCTAAAGCTTACAGGCCAAACAGCCTCGCGTCCTTCATGTTGAAGGGCTTAGAGAGGTTAGTCGACCTTTTCTTAATGGAGGATTGCGACATAAAGAGTACCTTTCACGGGGACCAGCATGCCTATTTGGCGGGGAGATCAACGGAGACTGCGCTCCACAATTTGGTGGGGAGAATTGAACACACGTTGGAGTCTAAAGAGTACGCGCTGGGATGCTTCTTCGATATTGAGGGGGCTTTCGACAGCGTGGCCCACGATAGAAGCAGAGTGTTATTGGAGGAGAGGGGTGTGAATGGATCCTGGTTAGATGGATAGGCAACCTCCTGACTTCGAGGATTGTCTATTCTCGTTTGGGAGTTGCGGAGAGAAGGGTGAAAGCCAGTAGGGGCTTTCCCCAAGGTGGGAGTTTGTCTCCTCATTTGTGGTGCCTCATCGTTGATGAGCTACTTTGGGAGATGAACCGTAGGGGATTTTACCTGCAGATGTATTCCGATGATGGGGTAATCTTAATCACAGGGAAGCATCTGAGTGTGGTGAGTGACTTGATGCAGTCGGCGTTACCAGTCGATAGGGGGGTATCGGGGGATAAAGGCCACATAGGCTTAGGTCCCGCGCCCATTAGGCACCCGAACTACAATAATAATAATAATAATAATAATTCTCTTATTAAGGGAATAAGAGAAAGATATAAAAAAAAAGGGGGCATACAGAGAAATTGGAATAAGAGAAGGTAGTGTGAGTGTTTCACACCAGTTTTTTTTTTGCTAGTCAATGTAAAAATCGTTTTTCTTGGTGTGACCCAGTTTAGAAATCTTGGACATTTCAGGAGCTGAAGCATTCAATTTTAATAGTATGGCAAGTAAGACCCATATAAATAAAACAGTTTTGTTGAACGATCACTTTAGGCCGCAATTTAGTTCTATATCTTCTGCCATAGGATGCAAATTATCAGCGGAAGTTTGGGGGGAATGCAGAAGGAGAGGATCACTAAATTCAAAAAAATAAAAATAAAAATAAAAACTATATTGAAGGAAAATTCCACCACCCAGACAACAAGAAATATAATTTTAGCAAACGTCTGCAGTAGAATGAATTGAAAGATTTGCGTGTTGCCTTTAATTGTTACATTAAGTAGACGTTATAATTATTAAGAAAAGAGATACTGGTTTTGATTTGTTTAACACATTAGTAATAAATAAGGAGAAGTTATTAAATGTAGCAATTCTTGGTATTCGAAATTCTTCAAAAGAATATATGAAGAAGAAAAGGAAAAAATAAAAAAAATAAAACATTTACATACGTAATAATCAGGTTTTCTTTAAGATTTAACCGTGACACACTTTTTTTTTTTATAGAAATATAGAATAATTATTTCTTTAAGTAATAGGAAAATAGTTACTATCTGGCGACTTTCTAGAAAAATAAGGTTAACGATCTATAACTTCATTTTATTAGAAACCATCGGTTACTAATAAGCAAAAAATGTAAAAAAAAAAACAATGAAAATTAACGTTTTCTATAACAGCTGAATAATGGAACAATTATTATTCTATTATAAAATACAGTGTTGCCAACTTAAAGTAAACAAATTTTTAAGGTTTCGTTGAAATTGGTTAAAATAATTTAATAATATTAAATTAAAGTAGAAGTTTTTAAATTAAACATTTGTTTGAATATTTTTTTTTGTATAACTTTTTTTAATTAAACACTTACAACTACATGAAATGGTACAATAAGAAAAACAATGTATATACATATATGTGTGGCGTGACAGTCGTGAATGGCAGTCATCTATTCGATCAAATAGTCCAACCAGTTGGTCGCGTGGCCAACAGCGCCTCAGTCGTGTTGGAAGATTGGAAGGGATTGTTGTTGACAAGAGGTTAGCTGCTAAAGAATTAGGGTATGATGTTATGTTTTGATGAAATTTATTGTAGCGAGCTTTGGCAAGTTACGAGATGAATGGAATGTCGAGATCTGTTAAGGAGTACATAATATGATTGCTTAAATAAAAGAGAGCCATTAATTACAGCGGATATTTTAAATTGAAGTGTGTGTAGTCTGTTGATTTTGGATCTTTTAACCGTTCCGTAAAACTCAAGTCCGTAAGTCCGCATTGGTGCAAATAGAGAAGTATATGACGTTTATTCGGCAGTGTTAGTTTCGAGCGTTTATCAAATAGTCTAGCTAGAAGTTTGTATCGTTTGTTTAGCTCAGAACGGTTAAGTCTTGTGTGGAGGTTCCAAGTTAGTCTTTTGTCTAGGTGTAGTCCAAGGTGTCGCACATGGTCGGCTGGTGGGATTACAGTGTTGAATATTTTAAAATCAATTTTGGAATTAAATAGCAGAAAACATAATATATTTTTTTCTTAACTTTAACATAATGTTCTACAATTTTTCTGAATATAATATTCTCCATTTTAATTGACAACAGTCTTTTAGAGCTTACCATATAATTTGTGTTGTCTTATTATGAGATGATACTTAAAGATGAGAATTTCGATAGTTTTAACTGTGGTAAAAAAAAAAAATTAACGCTGGATAAGTCCTTCTACAACTCGCGTTCTGTTATACCGCTTCGCTTGCGCTCTATGGGCAAATGTAAACCCAAAATGGATGTAAAAGTGGCACTTTAGTCTTTTGTCAAATAAATATCACCTAAAAATAAAGCCATATCTAAAGTAAGAATTTCAAATTTATTAACCAAAATTACTTAAATAAAGAAAACAAATTGTATAAAATGTCTAGCATTCACATGAGTCCGTTCTCTTTTTGCAATTACTTACTACCAATGAATGATCTTTATTGAAAACTGGAAATTTTTACAGGACCTGATTGTTTTCAACAAAAAAATTCAGAAAACTATTCTATAAGTATGCAGCTTCGGTTAACCGAATTGCTTCAAACTTGAATTCCAGCAGCGCATTCAACGTAGGTATATATATTCATTATATATTTTCACGGTAAAATGAAAAGTTCCCGTCGTAGCAGAAAAAAAAGAAGGAATTTTCTTATTCTCAATGTAGTCTCCCTTTAGTTCAATATACTTTGTCCAACGTTTCTCTAATAACTAGATTACGTCCGTGAAATGCGATTCTGGAAGGTCTTCAAAATATCCATTTACCGCTGCTATCACCTCTTCATTTGACCAAAACTTTGTTTCAGCCACAGGTTTCTTAAGGTTTGGGAATAGATAAAAGTCCGAGGGAGCCAAGTCTGGCAAATAGGAAGGATATTCCAATAATTCATACTTCAAATCCCTCAATTTTCCCATTTTCAAAGCGCCTTTGTGGGCAGGTGAAAGAGGATTTCTTTTCTTTTGCAAACCAGGCCTTATCTCTCTAATTTTTTCATCTAGCTGGTCAAGAATATGTGCGCAGTATTCCCCATAATTGTTTGATCCTTTGGCAGGTAGTCAATTAAAATGAATCCCTTTGGAATCCCAAAAAACACTAGCCATAACCTTAACAGCCGTTGCAATTGTCTTTGCTTTCTTCGGTGCAAAGCCACCAGCATCAATCCATTGCCTGCTTGTACTGTTGTTTTTATTTAGGTGTAAAATGGTGAACCCATGTTTCATCCATCGTAACAAATCGGCGCAGAAAGTCGGTTGGATTCTTTTTAAAATGCCACAAACATTGCTGAAAAACTCGATTCTTCATTTGTTTGTGAGCAGCTTTTAACAAATGCGGCAAGCATCTTGCACAAAGCTCTCTCATACTGAATTCTTCGTGTAAAATCGGCCTTTTTTCTGAGATGCCAACACCTTAGCTATCTCATACATCTTTAATCTTCGATCTTCTAGAACCATGTTGGGTATCTTCTTGATATTTTCTTTGTTAGTTGCAGTTTTTGGCCGTCCTTCACGTGGATCATCTTAAATCGATGTACGACCACGTTTAAACTCAGCTGTCCATATTTTTTATCGTTGATAACGAAGATGCAGACTCTTTATACACTTTCACCAACTTTGGATTAATTTCTGTTGGCGATAAACCATCTAAAACGAAGAATTTTATGACGGAACGGTTATTCAAGTTTTTTCATTTTGTCAAAAACACAACACGCTTACTTCAAACAGCCGTATAAAACGAACTATTTGTCTGATCAAATTCAGATTTGGTATTTAATTTTGCAACAAGTGTGCCAACATAACAAAACAATAATTTCATTTGTAGCAGTGCCATCTATGGGCTAGACCGAGTACTTTTCACCTTACCTTAGTAGATAGAGCCAACGTTTTTAGAGGGCAACTTAACGTTGTAGCTCTCCCAGGACTCTTAAAAAAATCTATTTATATGGAAATATGTTTGAAATAAGATTGGGAGGTGAAGTGCATTCTATCCAAATATCAAAGAAAACCATGGAGCTGTTTTCATGAATCGCGGGAAATTACAAAAAAAAACTCAATAATGTTACAATTCCAGTTGTGGGATTTTGACTGAAATGTTAGTGTCGGATGACAAAGTAGTACCTAAACGGGCCATTAACTCAGGGCTTCATGTGATAATGAGATATTTTAAACATTCTATTCGTAATCAGGAGTAATAGATCTTCATGTCTCCCCCTACCACTAGCCCTCAGAGAGGGCAATCTAAGAAGCACAGATGGACATTGGAAGAAGTTAAAGAGAGTAAGGGGCTAGTCTAGCCGCCCTCTTGAAAAGGGTGCCTCACCGCCAATTCGAACAACTGTCAACGTTCAACGACCATCGTTCTCATTCCATTTCTTACCAGTCATTCTGCCACTCTCTTCTAAAGCTACCATACTCTCATTCAAAATTATACAGTGTAAAGTCCTTGCAGTGCTTATAATATTCTCATACAATATAAGCAGTGTACAATTAAGTGTAACTTATATCTCAAGCTAAGTTTTCTCATCTGCCCAACCTCCTAAAAAATCCACAGGTGATCTGAAATCTTGTGTAAACTTAATTTCGAAAATTCGACAGGATTGCAATACTTTTCTTAAAGCAGTAAGAGAAATGTACACAAGTAAATTCAAATAGTGAAACTAGAAACTAATTTGACAATGAATTATTCCTAATAAAATAGCATACATAAATTGGTCAAAATAGGAGGTGTGTTATTATAACTTGCAAAATGTATTATATGCTTTTATTCCGTTTGTTTTATCTAATAATTCCAAAAAGTCCTGACAAAGACAATGTCTCTCTGTTGATGTGACAATAATAGTAACGACCTGCAAGTGTATTAATATTACAGTGAGAAAAAGAGAAGAAAAAGCTGAAGGTTCAGTGACTAAGTAATGACAACGATTATCCTGCAGTAAGGGAATTGGTGGCACCTGACTTCCTTCTCACAATCCACCTGTATGATATTATGTCGAACAAATATTCAGTGCTATACTTAACTAGACGATGTTTTGGATCCAATTTTTTCCCCCTAATAATATTAACTTTAATGTTCAGGTTTTTGCGGTAAACCAAACTGTCTGTCAATGTCAGAGAAGTATACTAGTCACAAGTTTCTAAGCAATGAATCAGTTTGATTCCTTACAAAAGAAACAACTTGCACATTCTAAGTTATCAAAATTAAATTGCTCTCTTTACAATCTGATAATTATTACAAAATTATGTACAAAGATTTACACACTTATGTTGTTATTTTCGGATATATAAAAAATGGATATTGAAAAAAAATTTAGCGTAAAATTTAATGGGATCCGAAATCATCAAAGATTCACAGGTTCCGAAGAGCGGATAAGCACATTAAATGAATCAAATTTAGTTACTCCCCACCTAGGTCAGACTAGGAAGGGGAATAACTAAATTTGATTCATTTAATGTGCTTTTCCGCTCTTCGGATCCTATGAATCTTTGATGCTTCGGATCCCATTACATGAAACATTCATACGATTTTCTTAATGCAAGTAGAATTCTAATTACCAAATTTCCATTCTAACTTGTAGAGTATACTAAGCGTTTAGTTGGACTTACTTTACCCCAGCATTTCCCATTATTGCGGGTTACAGGTTCTCAGCCTCCAGAAGTCTTGGCCTGTCCACTCACCATCCTGGAGATCCCGTTCGTACATAACATCATGCGCCGTTGATCTACATTCTCTCCTTGGTCGGCCTCTCGTTTTCCTTCCGGATGGAGACCAATATAAAACACTTTTAGGCCACCTATCGTCATCCATCCTTTAAAACATGGCCATAGAATTCTTCCTATTACTTTTTTCTGATTTCTGACTTTCTCCACCCCCATTTTCATGCGGATATCTTCATTTCTCCTTTTTTCTAACCTTGACACTCGCATGCTTCTCCGGATGAAATCCATTTCGGTTGCATTTTGGCTAAATACTAACTGGTTACTTAACATCCAAGATTCGCATTAATAACATTAACACACTTTCGACCAAAGCGTTCCATATCGTAATCTTGATGTTTCTTCTAATATCCTGATCCCATAACACTTCGTTCAGGAATCTTGTTATACTTCGTGCAAGGGCTATCCTTTTCCTATTATCAAATTTAAGTCTCCCTGTTCGGTCGATTATAGATCACAGATATTTGAAGGAAGCACACGGCTTTGTTTCCCCGTCATTTTTCCATGGGTAGGTACAATAAAACAAAGGACGCCTGAAGTGGTTGGGCCATTTGAAAAGGATGGAGGTGACCGCATTGTGAAGAGACTCTATGAAGGGCATTCTAGAGGAGCGAGAAAGAGAGGAAGACCGAGAATAAGATGGATGAAAGATGTGGAAGATGATTTACGGTATTTGGCAATGAGGAGATGGAAAAGGAGGGAGTGCCCAGGGTAGATCTGACTGGCAGGAAATTGTAAAGGAGGCCAAGGCCATACAAGGGTTTTAGTGTCAGTAAAGAATAAGAAGATATTCCATGGGTATGCCTTCTGTGCTTTCCCTGATCTGTTTATAACGACGCATTCAATTTTGCTTAGATTAATTGCCAATCCGAAATGTTTATGAGTTTCCTTTAGCTTTCTGCTCATATAGCTCGCGTCATCAAGGTATGTGCTAGGATTACTTGATTATCCGCAAAAGATAATGAGGGAAACATTTTGTTTCATATCAGAATCATTTTGTTTTGAATTCCCATAGCAGAACACTTCTCATTCCCATCTTTACTGGACTTATATTACTTATAAATAAAGTTGGTGTGATTCTGCAGTTTACCTGAATATGACTATATTATATGGTAGCACCTTCTGTCTCAATCCTTTAACAAAGCTTATAATGGCATTTGAAATTTAAGCCACAAAGATCTTCCCGAAAACCGCCTAAAATGAATTCTTGTGCAAAAAAAAAACGATTCCAAATAAAAAGGTAAGCCTTAATTTTGAACAGTTAGCATTCCAAGTTTAAATAAAATCGTCCAAGCGTTTTTTCAAGAAAATTCCCAAAAAACTCAGAATTCTATTTTGGATAATTGCGCTTTCTGTTAACAGATTTTTTCAAAATCTTAGCACATCTAGCAACGATTTTAATATAACTTAATATTATTTAGGAGGTGGAAACAAGCATTATACAGAAGTTTTAAAATCTTTTACCTCAACATGGCGTGACGTGTCACGCAGTATTTACCAAAAATCCATTTTCCAATTAAGATAAAAATGAAAGGATTGCTATGCAAAGTTTAAAAAAATATCATTATAGCTTTGTTCGAGAATATTGCGAAAAACTGAAAGAATTATTCATTAAATTCGCATTTTCGATTGGTGGAATTTGAATGAAATCTTCGTGTCAAATGCAATGATAACGATACATTAAATAAACGTTTTATTAAATGTGAATTTCTACGATTTATCGCTTTTCAAGAAGAATGTAGATCATTCAAGCAATTGTTGCTGTTCTTAACTTTTATTATGAAGTGCAAAGTATCAACATTTCAAGCAAACATTACAACTAGACATAAATATTCTATCAATCTAGTAAGTTAAGCACATAAATATATTTAGTCTTAAAAAATATTCATTTGTTTTTTAGATACCAGATGTTATTAGTGGCGATGAGATTAACCGTTAGATGTAAACGGACGTTAAAGTACAACAGCACACTCAATAGTTGTTTATTATGTATGAATAGTTAATGTAGGATATGGCGTTCATTATTTTCCTCAAGTTTTTACTTTTTTTCGTTTCATTACACTTTGTTTTTTTTTTTTTAATCACCAGAAAAGGTTAACCGATATCAACAGAAAGTTTGTGAAAAAAGTAGTTTTTGTTTTAGATATTACAGAATATAAAATATGAAATATAAGTCATGAGTTTTATTAAAATTCTCGACACTTGTTGGTTACATTGACATTTGTTGGTTTGTTGATATTATGAGGTTATAACCTCCCGCACATTCATATATCAAACAAACCAACAGAAACATTGCGTTGAAGTGAACTCTTTAATCGAACTTCATAAATTTGCTCTGACGATGGATGAAAACCCAAAACCGGTCAGGAATATAAGAAATATGCATGCTATGACGGATAAAATACCAGATGTTATCCAGCATTGCGGTCCCATCCATATATGCAACTGTAGGCGATATTTCAGCATATACAGGGCATTGCAGAAAAGATCGCCAGACTCGCAAAAGAGCGCCTAGAAGCAAAGTGTGAAAACATCTATTTGAGCTTCCAAAAAAATCGGTGGGCTTTATAGATAGATTAGATTCTTTTAGGGAAGTTTGCTCAACAAACATAAAGAACTATTGTGTCCCCGGAACCTTTCCAGTGCATAACCGGGCTCCTAGCTACAGACAACATTGCCCTTCGCCGGAGCACTACCCATGCCTGTTTCATTTTATGATCATTACCGGTTTTTGAGCATTCATCATCTTCAAAAAATTGGGACAAATAGTGTGAGATTGTCGAAAGCACAGTATGTTTATCAATTGCTGACTGGTCTTTGAATTGTGTTAGCTGACGAAATCACTGTCCTGACCAATAGTAAATGCCGGAATTCACTGATGAGCAGGCAATTAGTTAAGAAAAAAAAAATCCTTTCTTTTAGAATTGATGAAGATAAAACCAACTGATCACCTAGATGCTTTTTTTTATCTTACTTCAAAATATATACTTCAGATTTTTGTCATTATAGATTGCAAATAAGAAACTTCATCATTAAAATTTCGTTATTTTGTAAGAGAGGAATAATCAAGTCGGGGAAGAAGCTCGTCTTCTTCAGCACTTCTTAGAGATCTTTACTAATCTTCGGGTATCCCCTCCCCCTAATAACGCATACAATGTTAAAAAAACACATTCACCAAATATGCACCTACACAAGTAATTGAAGCCTGTATCAACTTGAGCTTAGCCGTCAACTTATTGCAGACAATTTAAAAAACACAAGACTCCCTAGGGAAGCCACAATATTTCCGAAGTGAATTTTGGTTAACTCCCTGAAATACTAACATTTAAAGAAGAAGATAAATGACGTAGCAATAATTGAAATTATACAGCTGAGCATGTCTAGCTATCTGTTATGTGGACTTGGAAACTGAGTTACAAGGTAATGACAAGAATGAAAGATTCCTTTTTAAAAAACTTGTATTTGCACCAATGAATGTTCAGACTTGATGCATTAAAAAAAAACGAAAGATAGTTTTTAATAATTTATATAAAATTTAATAAATTAAAGTTCAAAGTTTAAATATTTAACTTAGCATTTTACTATAAAAAAAAGAGAATTAAGTGGAGTTGATATTTTTAGAAAATTATTTTATAGTTTTCAAATATTGAGTCATTAATCTTTATGTTTTTATGTAAAAATAAAAATTTATATGTAATGAAAATTTAAAGGTTGTAAATAGATAAAATGAAAATGAAAGGCTGATTATGTAGAACCCTCATTTGATTTCCTCTAACAGCAAAAGAAATACAATTATTAATTCACAAATTTTACTGAGTTACATGTTAGATTAAACATTAATCCTCTAAAACTTAATTTTTTTCTAAAAAAATGTTTGAAATGAATGTGTTACTAATTTATTAGTACAGATAGTAAACGAAATTTAAAGAAAATCATTGGAGCCTTTTTTTCGAGAAAATCGCGAAAACTGAAGGAAAAAAATCCAGTGAAGAGACACTTATTAAAGAATTCTGATAGAAAACATTTTTCCATGATGATATATAAACACATCACGGGGCGGATGTTGGTGTAGTGGTTATGAGCATGGACTTGTAAGTGGAAGGACCCCAGTTCGAGTCTCGCGTATAACTTGCTAAATTTTATATTTATTTAAAAAATGTTAATGGTAAAGTAGGTGCTTCCGCCCCCGTCCACGACACCTACTTGGTAGTTGGACGTTAAGCCCCTGAAAAAACAGGCATTGCTATACTTTTAAACACATCACCAAGTTTAAGCTTGTACTGCGATTATTCATTTTATTGAAACATTTTGCCCTCTACACCTTCGGGTAGATAAGAGGACTAGAATAAGTGAAGTAAGTGAAGTGAAACATTTTGTTTCATCCACACTCTCACACCCACTCATAAAAAACATAAGCTAGAAATAATTTTTCGTACTCAGAACATGATATGTCCCCAGTGAAAACTCAGTTTCAAAATTTGGATAGTTCTCTCTTACCAACAGTAAGAAGAAAATAAAAATGATTTTAATGAGATGTATATACGACAATGGCCAGAGGAGTTTTTAAAGAAAAAAGAATACTTTGTTGCTCTACGTTTCGGATACATTGGTGCCCTCTTCAGGAGCTCTGCAAAATTTATTGAAGTAAAGGTACATTATTGTAGAGTATAGTAGTAAAGAAAAAGTGCCTAGATTTATAACAAATAAAAGAAAAATTTTAAATTAAAGAAATATTAACAGAACACCTTGAGCCTAAGATATTAAAAATAGTTAATAATAACACAGAAGTGACAGTTAATTAAATGAAATGATATTAACAGAATGAGAAAATAAAAAAAATAAAGATACTTTTAGGTTAGGAGAGTAATGTACGTTGAGATTGAAATGAAGAGAGGGTATATTTTAAAATTAAAAAAAAAAAACTTCTCCATCCGAACTCTATCAATTTTAAAAAAGACAAAGAAATCTTTACTTCAACTTACAATAATATTTTTCTAACACTTAACAAAGACACTCGTCAGTAATTTGTTCTTCCAAATTTGAAATTGTCGTGCCTCCATATTATAAACATTTTTGAATATGTGGATGGGTCCGCAATGCTGGATAACATTTGGTATTTTATCCATCGTAGCACGCATTTTTATATTGTTCCTGACCGGTTACGGATTTTCATCCGTAGTCAGAGCAAATTCATCAAGTTCGTGTAAAGAGTTCAGGAACATTATGTTGAAGTTGAAGTGAAGCCAGCGCCCGCTCTAGCGGTTTGGACAAAAAGACAAATTGCCGCCCCCTAAGAATATATATATATTTAAATAAAGTTACATATTTTTATGGACTTCGACTTGTTATCACTACCGACGTAATAGCAAGAATAATGCTATTGTGTAATGAAACCGGTCTTTTATAATTAGAGGTAAGTAATAAGCAAGTCTATGCATGTTCAAACACAAGCTAAAGCAGAGCTCTGCTCGCGTGCTAATGCTGTTCTGTTCAGAGAGCATAAGCATGTTAACACATCAATATTTTTCTCAAACTTACAGCCAAAATGGCGCCTCTAGAGCGGGCGCTGAGTGAACTTTCTACTTGAACTTGGTGAATTTGCTCTGACGATGGATGAAAATCTGAATCCGGTCAAGAGCAATATAAATATGCATGCTACGCCAGATAAAATTCCAGATAAACATTTTTCTTATCCTTCCAACCTTTTAACAGTTTTTTTTTTAATTTTGAAAATACTATCTCTTCATTTCAATCTCAACGTCCTCAATGTACACTATCTTAAAGTATCTTCACCTTTTCTATTTTCTCTTATTATTAATGTCATTTCATTTAATTAACTGGCCACTTCTGTGTTATGATTTCTAGTTTTTAATATTTTATGGTCAATCTGTTCTGTTAATACTTCTTTAATTTAAATTTTTTTGTACTATTATACAGTACAATAGTGTACATTTTCTCCAATAAATTTTGCAGAGCAACTGAAGAAGAGCACAAATGCTACCCGAAACTTAGAGCAACAAAGAATTATTTTTTATTTTAAACTACTCTAGCCATTGCCGTATAAACAACGCAATATAATTTTAAGGCCTGACGATTTAAAACCAGTTTAAAAATGATTTTGTATAGAAAGTATTGAATATAGAAAACAAACATAGAAGCATTGTTTAATGACTACAGTATTTGAACGAATCATTTTATTACTAATATTTTAGTAATAAAAATATTCTATTTTTTTTTTAACATGTTTTTATGAACTACATTAAAGATGCAAAAAAAACATTATTTTATGCTCCTTTTTCTAGAAAGATATTCACCAATGAGAAAAGTGTTTATTACAGTTAATTGGCCTTATATAGGACCATGAATAATACAAAGGATGAGCCCGTGTTTTGTAATTGAAATGACCCCCGACATCTGCAGTTTCGGTTGTGCCACCGCTTGGCCGTCCTTTCAGTTAAGGGTAACAAACACAACATATGGTCTAGGCACACGCTTTTTTTTCAAAACGACCGCACGCGACTCGTACATACGCCATCAAATAACTTCTACAGACACACACACACATACAAAAGCACTATTTCTGTCCTATCTTGATGGACTTTACATATACTCCCTCTTCCTGCTCATTTTATTTATGTGGAAGAGATATACTTTTATTTCATGTCGTGAAAATGAGAAAGAGAAAAATTAACCAACGTATGATTCCAAGAAAAAGAAGAAAATATAACTTGAATATTCATGAGAAACATTATAAACTTATTAATATTATGTTAACACTGGCTCATCATAATCATCAATCATGTTTATCAAGAACTGAATGTGAAGCTTTACTAATCTGATGTATTTTTAGCGGCCTATTATTTTATAAAATAATGTGAACGGAAAGACAAATCCATGAAGTAAGCCTGGATGAGCATTGCAGAGATATAATGTATACAATTATTCGAGTCATTGAACGAGGACGAGTTTCATAAATTTCAATTACCTTCTTGTGCCTAAAAATTAGTAAAGTTGATAATCCGGCTGATAGATTTTGAACGAAATCCTAAATTTCAAATAAAATTAAATGCTAATTTACAAAAAAGATATATTTTTTCGTTTACCCAGACAGCAACTTTTATTTGTAGTTGTAAAGAACAGCTGTATTATAGTTTTTCATTCATCAGACTTTTTCAAACTTAGTTGAAGTTCGTCTCCCATATGTTACTAGTGTACAGAAAGGTAACATCACCACGTGTCTTGATTATCTGCGCCTCAGACACAATATCTTTTTATGTTTTTTTTTTTTTTTTATAAATATATATATTTTTTTTTTTATCATTAGCTTTTTAGCGATGATAATTGTTTAGTTTGGTAGGGGGTGTCAGATGTGATGACAGTAGTTCAGCCGCCCCTACTGCTTCTGTTTACAGCACCACCAGTCATAACAACATAGATCTTTTCTATAGGTTTTAACAACTGTTTCTTTCTCAGATTGTATTGTTTTAATAGGTTTGATACTTACAGCTTGATACTTTCTTTTGGGGGAGGAAAAAGACAGATTTTTAAATGTGGATGAACAAGTTTATTTGGTGGTGACGTCCGCATTGAGAGAAGAAAGATCTACTAGCTTTTTGCTTGAAGGTATCCAACGCTTGGCTTGTGTGGCGGTGCAATGTGGATCACGCCAACTGCTACTACGGAAACTTGGTTTTCCGTAGTAGCAGTTGGAGATTCCATTCTCTTGGAGATTGTTTCTCTCTTTGTGGAGTTAGAATTAAGCTTTTAGAATTATGCAAATTGTAATATTATAATATATTGATACTTATTGCAGCTAGATACTTACTTTTTTTAGGGAGCGGGAGGTAAGCTTTTGGCAGGAAAACCGATAAATTCATTCTACCATTTATCGCGAGATGTTCTAAAACTTCGTATAAGGATCTACCTCTTTCAGATAGATATTAAGGATTTTTCTTCTTTTAAATTTCATTTTACAAAATTTGTATCAGCAATATGGGAGTTTTTAATAAAACACCCAAGCCATACTCGTATATTAAAAAAAAAAAAAAAAAATTTGTATCAGGAAATAATGAAGTCTTAAGAGCTCATTATCTACTTTTCCGATAGAGTTCTCATTTTCTTTTTACTTTTTCTTACTGCGTAGTAAGAGGAAGTATTCTAATCATGTCAAATTTTCAATGTCGAGTTTTTACCGGGAATATAAGTTTTGAAGTCCCCTGAGTCCAAAAAAGGTGGTTTTTAGAAAATAGTCTTATGTGGGTGTGCACAGCGTAGCCCAAATACGAAAAGTCACAGAAAGTTCAAACTTGACATTCCGTTTAGATATCACTGGATCCAACATTAGGTTCCAGGGTGCACTGGACTAGCAACACGAAGGTCCCTTAGATTTTCTAATATAAGAGCTTCTACAGCTCACACTGTCTTCTGATAGGTAGTGCACTGGAAAAGGCTTCGGGGGGTTACATTAGATCTTTCAGGTCGCAGTGAAATATCCCCTATAACAAACTAGAATCTAAAAGAGTTCTCTATTTACTGGGAACTTAATAAAAAATCCAGGTAATTTTAATTTAGTACTTTTAAAGGGCACTGAACATCAGGATTTGTATCAGAAGATGAGATGTTATAAGAGCTTTATTGCTGATATTGTTTAAATTAAAAGTTCTAATATATTAACCCACAGTTACAATAAAATAGACATTAATCGCAATAAGAAATCTTTTATGTTTCCACAGATTTTTCTATATACACCGTCCATAAAATTCAAATAAAATCCCACTCTCCCTTTACGTCTTTTCTATTATGTTACTAAATCTCATATTCCCAACAAATATTGTGTTGGAATAAATAACTAAAATATTCGACATTATCTCGAGATCATAGTTTATAAATGTGTTGCTCTTCCTACCAGGAAAATTTAATCAAAAATTATTCCCATGTAATTTCAGTATAAAAATCTTTTTAAATAAGTCAAATATTTGAATTTTTATCAGGATATAATAAAGATTTAGAAGCACATTACCACTCTGTTTTATTGAAAGGAAATGTTTTTCAATAATCATACTCATTCCTACGTTTAACTTTAATTTAATAAAAACTATTCTTGAATGTTGACTAAACAGATACTGAAGATAATTCCTTGTTATTACTTAATTACTTCCGCAATGCTTTACTCCTTTAAACATTTTACTTATGCTCCTCTACAATTTAATAAATAATATTTCAACGGGAAGTTATAAAACATATTGTCCCAAATATCATCATCTCCACTAATTATAATGATTTATTGGCATATCTTTTCAAACAACCATTCATATATTATATAGGGTTCATCTAAAAACTATAGTATATTAGCTAGAAAGAACTACAACCAATCAACACCTTCCCTATTAGACATCTGTTCTGATGCTTCCTCTTTTTATGGGGTAGCTTTATGTTTATTCTGTATTGCTTTATTACCCACTCTTATTTCTCCCTTGTAGTATTTTCAAATTTTAACAAGCTCATGCAGTTTTCCTTTCGCAAACAAGCTTTTCACAAGCAGCATTTTATCCTCAAGATATCACAAAATTGAAGCAGTATTCTCTAAAATTCAGACGACTATTGTTTATGATTTATTTTTTATTTATTTATACGAAGAGTTAACCCTTTATATATAATGACATATAATGTTAATATGATCATTAAAGGGCATGACTTTAGTAAAAATCACACCAAACCACTAATCGATCCTCGTCTTTCTAATATACTACCATTTATAGTATAATAAAAAATTATGATATCTTTATTGTTGTTATATGACATGACAAAACATTTTCTAATATTTAAGGACATCATTACATTGGCACCATGCAGATACAGAATTTAGAAAAGACTGCAGAGCACAACAATCGGTTGGAAATTTTATCACTCTGAATAATTTGAGATCAAAAAAACCTCTCTTTTGTGACTAGATCTATATCATTTATATATATATAATAAACAAAAATGGTCCTAAGAGGAAGCCTTGAAGAACCCCAGATGTTGTGTAATATACGAATGATTTGTATGATCTTAGCTTTACATATTTTGTTCAACATATGACGCGAACCATTCAATTAATGAACCATCTATTCCACATGCCCTGAGTTTTTCAATGAGCTATGGGAACTCACTTTATCAAAAGCTTTACTGAAATCCGTATAAACAACGTCTACCTGATGATCGAGAGCAAAATTATCGAGAACAAAAGACTGAATAGCAAGGAGATTGGTTGCAGTAGTTCTGCCTTTCACAAATCCGTGTTGAATCCGAATTATTATTTGTTTGAAACTAGGTGAGATCACACTCAACACGCAACTCTTAAAAACTTTGGCTGTAGAATTCTGGGTGGTAATTAGTCTGTAATCGGAAATGCGACCTTTGTCACCACTTTTATAAATGGGTATCACATGGCTGAGTTTAAGGAAACGTGGGTATACACCAGAACTGAGAAAACTATTGAATAGTTCGGTTAAAACACAGGGGTTAATGAGTCTGAGAGATTCTTTAAGACGCAGGGGGAATATTTTCGGCTCCAGGCTCTTTCTTGGTGTCAAGAGTTTTTAATTTATCCTCTATTAATGTGCTCGGTGTTAATTGTGAGGGTGTTTATAGAGCATACAGCATCTATTATTACAGGAGTAATGTGTTGATGAAGTAGGAGTGGAATCGTAGACACTAGAGAAATACGAAGCAAACAAATTGGTTATATCTTTACCATTATCAGAAATGTCGTTATTAAGATACATATGTTCGGGAATATCATGGTGATTCTTCAATGAATTTACAAAGTTCCAAAAATATTTAGAGTTGTGGCTTATTGATGGCTGAACATTATTTACAAAGTTCTTATAATTGTGGCGAACAAGATTCTTACAGTGTTTTCGACAATAATAAGTAATCATGCAAGTTGTTAAACTTTTTATATATTTTATGAAAATACTTATTATTATTATTATCTATTTTTAGCTCTTTGGAAAACCATTTTAAATAATTAGATTTAGTAACAATAACTAATTTCGTATACGATAGATTCCTTTATGCAATATATGTACAAATTTTTCAAAACTTAAATTGGAATATGAACTGTTAAGAAAGGACCAATTTGTGCTTTTAATATAATTTTCTGATGAGACATAATTACAATGTTCAAAATCAAAAATTGTATAAGAGTCAGATAAATTACTAATATCACATTCTAAGTTAATATTACCCTCTAGACCAGGATGATACCCTTCCTCCGCAAGAAGAGGATATCCAGGGAATGACGTACCACTTGAGCCTCATTTGATGAAAAACCTAGATCCAATAAATAACCTATAAAATTATCAGCCTATGCGGACGATATTGTCCTACTTGCCTCGGATCTGTTATCCCTTCAATTAATGATTAATTCGCTAGTATGCTATTGTAAGATGTGGAACTTGAGTATAAATCTGGAGAAATCCAAGATAATGGTTTTTAGGAATGGCGATAAACCAGCGAAAAGGGAAAAATGGACACTCGGCTGTGAGAGTATTGAGGTAGTAAGGGAGTACAAGTATCTGGGGCTGTGGCTCACTCCCATGATGTCTATGTCAAAGCATTTAAAAAACAAATTGTCAAAAGCAAAAATGAGTCTAAATGTGATCTGGTACCAATTTATAGAAAATAAAAACATACCCTATACTGCAAAAATAAAAATCTTCAACTCCGTTTGCAGATCAAGTATATGGTTATGCTGCTCAGGTTTGGGGGTGGAAGAGATTCGAGGAAGTGGAAAAGCTCCTATATTTCTTTATTAAAAAGCTATTTAGAGTTACCATGTATACATCTTCTGCATTTATTCATTTTGAAACCAAGTTGCCACCGATCTTTTTGTTTACTTTTAAATTGCACCTTGATTATATATTGAAAACATTACAATTACCAGACAATAGGTATCCTAAAATTTTGGCCCTTCAGGTAATAACTAAACATATGTATTGGTTTTAAGAAATTAGAAACTGTCTCCAGAATTATAATATAAATTTAACCTTAAATATAAGTTTTGGCATTCTTATAGAAACTTTAAAAAATGAATTCTACCACGAGGTTCAGATGAAAAGAAGAAATTCTAATGTATCTCCCTGGTATCGAATGCTTCAGTATGATTTAAATAATAAGTTTTATATAAATAATGAACAGTCTCTTTTTAATATTAGGTGGATCTTCAAAATTAGAGGTGACCTACTTGGCCTCAATTACAAAAGCTTCAAAAATTATTCTGTGCACAGTGTGTGTCCGGGGGGAGGGGGAGGATCTGTTCCATTTTCTGGCGCTTTGTCCTGTGTATGATGAAATTCGCCGGAGGTGATTTGGGTCGCCTGTTCTTTCCGGAAGCGATGTTGCGGACTATCTGAACGGTGGAAGTTTGGATGCCCTAATTAATTTTTGTAGGATGGCATTCACTCGTAGAATAAATATACTGTATTAAATTTTCTTTGTATAGGCGCTTTTATTTAATTTTCGTTTAATTGATTGGTAAATAATGCTTTTAAATATTTAGTTAAGAAAAAGATTAATTATTTTTGTTTTATATTATTTTTTCATATTTTTATTCACCAAATTAAAGTAAAATTGTTTTGTTAATGTATATAATATAGTTCAATATATAGACTCCACTGACGGCCGTAAGGCCAAGTTGCTGTCTTTTAACAGGTATTTAGTAAGTTTGTATATTTTAAATTTTTTTCTGTATATATGGTATAATCAATAAAGACTTTTTCTTCTTCTTCAATAAATAACCTCTATTATTGGAAATAAAATTTCTTTGATACAGACCAAGAAATCGTATGTATATGTACCTGATACGATTCAAGAAGCAGTCTTAACGGTGCCAGAATTATTAGTAGAAGCAGACCAGTTAACTCCTGGTAAATTATAACCTCCAAAAGCATTGATGATGGAATAGCATATTTCACTAGTAATTATTTCTTCCAGAGCTTTGCAATGAGTTTCATACTTATCATAAGTAGAGTCTGGTGGTAGGTACACCGCCGAAATTAGAATGAATCATTACTTAGTTTAATTTTGACGAAGAATTGTTCAACTGTGTCAGGAACTTGCGCTGGGAAAAGCTGAGAGCTAACAAAATGTTTCTTCACTGCAATCAGAAGGCCACCTCCACTTTTTTTATTACTAGAACTAATATCACGATCTCTTCTGAAAACGGTATAATATTTGACTAGATGTAACTCAGCTGAGGAGATGTCTTGATTTAGATTCGTTTCCATTAATATAATAATATCTGTTACGTATTCCTGGAGTGTAAGGGTAGTTTTTACAAAAAAATGCAACGGAATACGTAACCTGGTTCGATTAAATAAATCAATAATAGAGAGCTCTGGTGTCAGGGTAGAGACAGCGATGTTACTTATAATTTTTGTCACACAGAGTACTGTTGTAGTGTTCAGCCTCAGTACAGGGTAGCAGTTTCTCGTTGTACTCAACTAGCCAAGTGGCAGGGCCCCAGTAGCCGCCATCATTATTAAGTTCCATTCTAATGGTTGAGCACCGACGCTATTTCCAGACCGCATTTTTTTTACCTTTATCACTTGTCATAGTGACACACAAGAATTTTGTGTTGAAGTGTATTCATCGTTGCGATTGCACAATTACGTGTTGGTGTCAGTATCCAAGTGTTGCATTATTTCATTATTTCACGCTTTCTTGTGGCGTATCACGTGTTTTCTTGTGGCGTCTCTTAACTGGCAGCATCATACTTCTATTTTACGCCATACAATTTCAGCTTCACACTTCTAGCAGTCTGGTGATCATTTATCTTACAGTATTAACACTCATTACGAGCTTATTCAGCAGTGGTGATACCAGGATTCACCAATTCAGATAGCGTCAATCTTTGGCGGATGCAAGTGGCTTATATTAACTTAATTCTACTATTTCTGAGTAAGATATTTATCCTATTTTTCCTCTCCTTTATATCTTTACTCTTTATTCATAGTTATTATAAGCTGGCAGATGCCAGTCATGCGATAATTGAAATCGCGCTGAAGGTAACCTACTATATTATTTCTTCTTTATCAGTACCTTCAGTTTCAGTTAATATTTAGTGCATTAGTAACCTTTTGCTCTATAATTCAAAGCTAAGTGATTCTTCACTGCCTGCTCAACTTCTACATTCTGGGGAGACGTATTCGATACACCAGACAGAACACATTTTGGTTAAAGGAGGCTAAGGAACTTTAAGGCAAGTACACTCACTCTAGCTTCTCTTATTCGCCCTCCTGGTGTTATAATATTTTTTCTCAGCCTAGTTTGAGAAAATACAGTTCTGTCTGTAACCTTAATTTCCTACATATTTATTTTTATGCCAACAGCTTCGCAGGTCTAACCCCTGCTGGTCCTCCGTCGGATGTGAAGTCATCCTTTCTTCAGCATCCTGTGGACAGCTCTGGAAGGGATTGTTTGCCATTCAGACAGTCAGAGTAATTCCCAGGGCGTACCCACTAGTCAGCGTTCGTTTTCGAGCTCGGATGTGAGGCGGGAGAACTGGGGAGGCGCTTTGTTCATCAATAAACTTATTATTATTTTTGACTTGGTGCTTTTTCTGTCTTTGTTGCCCCACCTTTCTATTCTTTACAGCAAGACCTGCCTATGGTCTCCTTACGGAGTTCCTGCAGTGTTCTAAATTCCCGGAATCCATCTAGTGGTGCCGGATGAACTCTACCGAGCTTGCAAATACGTAACAATATCCTTATCACTTAAGCTAACAATCAAATTAAATTCATTTAATTTAGTTCTAAGGCCTCTAATGTTTTGATAATAATAAGTTAACTGCCCAGACTTTAGTTTTTTTGCAATCGCCGGACTCCCATCAATGTAACGAATAGCAATGTACGATTCGCCACTTTTTATTCGGTTGTTAAGCTCGTCTCTGAGTACATTTAAATATTTTCTCTCCCTGATAGTTCTATCCCGAGATGATGCACTTTTCAGAGATGTTAAAGGATTGAGGCACATCCTAAAGAGAAAATTTGGTACATCTTTATCTGGAGATGATTGTTTTTTTAAAATTTCCGTTACCTTATCAGAATCATACTGTTTCCTTGCTTCATCTTCTGTTGATGGAGATTCTTCTACACTGAATAAAACGATATTTTTGGATCTCTTGTTACGAACATTTATTTCCTTAATGACATTTTCAATAATATAATCATTATCTACTTTAGCTGCTTCATTATAATTCCTCATTTCAAGAAGAATTTGTACTTTCAGACTTCTATCGTATTGCTAATGCATTCAAAGTCTTCTTTTGACAAACAACAGTAATAATAAAATATAATCTTGCGTTTTGGGCTTTTTAGCTGAATTTTTTCTTCATTTCGATTCAGTTTTCCACAGGCTGCATAAAGAGGTTGATGATTTTATCGCATTTAATTTCTTTTTCTGGGTCCTCCACAGCTTTACAGTATAAACACTGATTTATAATAGGCATTATGATAAATAAAAAGTATAATATTCAAAGAAATAATAATTAAACAATTTTCGGGAACCAAATAAAACATGTCTAAACAGCACTGTAACCTCCTTTCTATGTGAAATAGCCCTGTGTTTTGATTGTTCTTTAGGTTTTAAAATACATACTCTCAGTAAAAAAAAGTCTCTGCACACCAGTGTATCAATTATTTAATGAAAACAAAAATAAATATTGGGATTTTTTTTTAAATGAAGGAGTATTTTTATATGGTTTATAATGAATTTTATTTTCTATTTAGCAATAAAAAAGAAGTAATTAATTTTAGTACATTAGTTAAGTTCAGTAATGGCCTCAAAATTTAGAGCAAAAAAAGTCTCTGCACACAATATTTTTATGTTTTATGTTTCCAAATTTATTTATTTTAATAACTGGTGGGGCCACCTTTGTTTCGTATTACTTCACTCAAACGATTCTGCATTGAGCTGACTAACTTTTTTGTATTCGGGGGTTAGTTTAAGCCATTCTTCTTTTAAAAGGGATTTCAGCTCGTCCCTGTTTTTTATCTTTACTTTTCTGATCTGACGTCCCAATTCATCCCAAAGGTGCTCAATGGGGTTCAAGTCTGGAGATTGAGAAGGTGTTCTGAGCTGACGGGGCGCATGATATAATAGCCATTCTTGAACTTTTTTAGCTTTATGCTTGGGGTCGTTGTCTTGTTGAAATAAAAAAATGCGTTCCAAATTAAATTTCTGCGCGCTTTCTTTTAAATTTTTGTTTAAAATATCCATAGAAACATATTGGTCCATTATTTCGTTAATAATATGTAAATTTCCCACACCACAAGTACTCATACACCCCCACACTAACACGTTATCACCACCGTGTTTAACAGTAGCGACTAAATTTTTTTTTTTAAATGTTCATTTGTTTTTCTCCAGGCTTTACCTCTTCCATTTGACCCATGGACATTGAATTTACTTTCATCTGAGAAAATTACGGGATCTCAAAATGAAAACGGCTTATTAATGTGCTCTTTAGCAAATTCCAGACGAAGGCGCTGATTTTTCCTTCTAATAAAGGGCGGGCTTCTTTCTTGGAACACGCCCATGGTATTCCCGTTTTTTTATACAGTTCCTAATGGTCTGGGGCGTAACATTAACATTGTAGTCCCTACGGATGATACCAGCAAGTTCAGTGGCACTGGTTTGGGGTTCTAGTTCAACAGATCTCACTACTGCCCGTACATGATTTGATTCAAGTTTAGGAGGATGACCAGAACGGTACCTATTTTTCACTGTACCCATCTCTTCAAATCTTTTAACAATATATCGCACACTGGAAAACCCTGGCCATTTTTCCTATTATTCTAAAAGTATGTCCCTGTTTCTTAATTTGACAATAAGTTCGCGAATTTCATGACATACTTCCATTTTATTTTATTTTAATTTCAAAATAGTACTTACTGGGAACGTTCCATACAAAATACTAACTATAAAATAGATAAATCTGAGACTAAAGTGACCTTTCATCTTTATTTTGATTTATTCAACTGTGTGCAGAGACTTTTTTTGTTTATATATTATGGTTTATTTTTGTTATTTATAAATTATTTTATTCTGTTAATGTCTATTAATATTTCAGGTATATATCAATAAACTAGAATAGTTTCTGTTTTAAATAACATATACTTTATTCTCGTTATCCCATCATTAACGCTTTTTTAAATACTTTGAAAAATTCTCATATTGATGTGCAGAATCTTTTTTTACTGAGTGTATATGAATTGCGCTGTTTTCGGTAAAGTAGCCAAGAATTCTCTTCGATTGCACTATTTAAATGCAATCTAATGTAAAATATAGTTCCTTAACGTGTGTTTAGGTTGGATGAATTTGGTCGACAAAAATTAAATCAAATAAAAATTTCGAATCGCTTGGTCAATTAACGATTTTTCATAGTTTCTTTTGAAACTTTGTTGATAAATAATGATTACCTAATTTCTATCATCTAGGTACTTCAGCGTAGGTGTAAAAAAAAAGAAAGAAGCAATTTCGAAATAGTTACAAATACACTATTTTTTATGTTATAAAATAATGTTATTACAAAAGTTAAAGACGATCTAATGTGATTGATTTAGGGTTCATAGATGTCAAAAAGAAAAAGAATTGCGTTTTTATGTTTGATAATTATAAATTCAAATTCTTTATTACCCCAATTTATTAACAGCTTGAAATTGTATAATACTGTGGGTCAAACAAGTATTGGCCCACCCTGATTTTTTTTTCTTAATTTCAAAAATAAGTATAAATAATTTTTGGTATGATATTATAATTAAATTAGGACTCAGGTTTGATATTTTGTTGGCGACAGATAGCTAAAATATCAAAACTGGAATGAATTAGAAAACGAAGTAAGAATATGAAAGGTCAAAAAGTATTGGCAAAGTTGTAGGTTGTATACTTATGCAGTGTACACAATTCTTTCCGTGAGTATAATCCTTTATTTATGTACAAACAATTACAGCAGTCTGTACATTAATGTTTGTAATTAATCTTTCTCATTTGTTCATTAGCAATAAATATGGCAAAAGCAGAAGAACATTGTGTACAATTCCGAAACAGAGTATTAAATTACATTCGTGAGGACTTAGTTATCGCGCAGTGGCAGATAAATTAAACATGAGCTTCATTACTGTAAGGATCATTGTTCAAAAATTAAAACAGACTGGTTCGGTTTTGAACAAACAGCATTCTGGGCGGCTACCAAAATTTTCTCAAAGGGAAAAAAGCAACATTCAAAGAATCGTTCAAAAAAAATCTAATCTCTTCTGCCAGATCCATCGCCTCAGAAATTGCCAATACAACCTTCAACGTCCAAATTGTAAGAAATGCAATACACAGCTTTAATTATTATGGCAGGGTTCAAAGAAAAAAAACCATTCATTAGTGAGGCCAATTGTATTAGAAGGTTTGAGTTCGCAAAAACAAACGTAAATAAACTGCTAAAATTTTGGAAGACCATAATATTTTCTGATGAAAGCAAATTTAATGTTTTCAGCTTAGATGGTCGCAAATATATTTGGAGGAAACCAATCACTGAGTTTCAAGTGCCACATATCAGACCAACAATGCAACATGGCGGAGGGAGCGTCCTAGTCTGGGGTGGGGGTGTATGTCTTGGAATAGTGTGGGCAATCTATGTTTTATTGAAGGTGTTATGAATGGTGAAAAATATGCCGATATTCTCCGACACAACTTGATGAGCAGTGCTGCAAAAATGAGAACCCCTGATACGTTCATATTTCATCAAGACAATGATCCAAATCATACTGCTAATAAAACTAAAGAATGGATGCTCTATAATGTTAGAAGACAACTCAAAACACCACCGCAATCTCCAGATATAAATGCAATTGAACATTTATGGTACTTGTTAGACTTAGAAGCGTAAAAAATAAAATATCCAAAAATGAACTTCAAAGAGTTTTGTCTAAGGAGTGGGCTAAAATTGGACCTAAAATAACCCAGAACCTTGTGTCATCTATGCCAAGAAGACTTCAGGCTATTATTGATGCAAAAGGCATTATAACAAAATATTAAAGTATACAGTCTTCATTTTTACTTTCGAATAAAACATAAAAATAAATACTGTGCCAATATTTTTTTGACCTTCCATTTCCAAACTTTTTTTCCAACTTTTTTCAGTTTTCTCTACGAATTTCATTAAATTTGTTACACAAACTATAAAATTTGTCAATTATAATTTTGAGAACTGGAGTAAGAGAAAGTTATGTGTGTTTCACACCAGATTTTTTTGTGATGTGATATGCCTGTGCCAATGTGTGGATTTTTATATATTATTTTTATATTTATAAAAATTTGATGTTGGTATTGGTACTTAAAACATCACTAAGATACGTATATGACCCAGCAAAGAATCAATGCTAACTCATTGACATTTCCTTTGAACCGAAACACTTTATTTAGATAATAAAAATTTCCGTTAAGTTAACCTCTTAATTTTCGAACTCAAACCGTACAACTCTTTTTTTCACAGTCCTTCTCTGGGTGCACAGTGACAGATTTATTGTTAATTTAACATATTTAATTGTAGGGAAGGGATGCAAGTTTTTACCTGGCTCCTGGCTTACTTCATGATTTCTATCTAGCCAAGGTACTAATAATGATAAGTAATGTAACTATTTAAACAAAAAATGATGAACCCCCACATATCCAAGTCAGGAGCCGCCACTGGTATAAAGTAAATTTACTTTGTGTAAATCTATGTTATCACAATGATTTACAAACGCATCCTGATGAGCGAACGCCCGAATCCGGTCGATGACAACAAACAGGGCCGCTCTGGGGGCGGGCTACTCGGACATTTGTCGGAGGCGCCATTTTTGCTGTAAGTGTGGGAAAAATATTTTTGTGTTAAATACTCAAATTTCACTAATCGATTTTTTCGTTCGCTAAAAATTTATAGTGTACTTATTGTTTATGTCTTAAAGCTAAAATATTTACTTTACTTACTTACTTACTTACTTACTACGTAGCTCTACAGCCCGGGGTGGGCCTTGGCTTCCTTAACAACTCGACTCCAGACATCTCTATCGGCTGCTTTTGCTTTCCATCCTGTTACACCCAGGTTTCTTAAGTCCTCTTCAACATCGTCAAGCCAGCGTCTTCGCGGTCGGCCAACTCTCTTCTTCTTGCCTATGACAGTACCACGCAGGAGTCTGCTCGGCATTCTGTCTTCTGGCATCCTTGCAACGTGGCCTAACCACTCTAAGCGGCGAGCCTTGATGAAACGGACCACATTCTCGTCCCCATACAAAGTATACAGTTCGCAGTTCTTTTTGAGCCTCCATGTGCGAGAAGTAGCATCGAAAACTGGACCATAAATCCTCCTTAAAATTTTTCTTTCAAAACCATTTAAACTATTTATCGCGGCAGCTGTAAGTGTCCATGTTTCAGCACCATAGGTAAGTACTGGCCTGATCAAAGTTCTGTAGAGCCTTATCTTCGAGGTTCTGGATAGATACGAACTTTTAAACAACTTTGTGTTAGCAAAGTACGCTCGGTTTGCAGAAATAATTCTTTTATTTACTTCGTTTGTCATTTTATTTTCATCATTTAGTTCGGACCCCAGGTAGGTAAAGCTTTTAACGCGTTCGAATGCAAAACCTTCTGCCTTAAATTCTGCACAGCTACGGTTTGGGCTAGTGCTCATATACTTTGTTTTGCTTTCGTTAATTCTTAGCCCCATTTTTTTACTCTCTTCATTTAGATTACTAAATGTTTCTATAAGTGATGGGACACTGCGAGCTATCAGACAAAAGTCATCCACGTACGCACACACCTGGTTACATGATTGGAGGATGTTCCCGGCAATGCTCTGCCTCTGCATTACCTTATGAAGGGCCAGGCTGAAGAGAATAGCTGAAAGTGCATCGCCTTGTCTTACGCCCGCCGATATTGGAAACGTTTTGCTCAGCTTACCACCCACTAGCACTTTTCCATTATTATTATTCATTGTCATGCTAATCAATCTAACCAACTTATACGGGATCCGAAATTCTAATAGTGCTTCAATTAATTTAGATCTATCCACGCTATCAAACGCTTGGCGATAGTCGATAAAGAGAATATGCAAATCAATTTTGTACTCCCAGCACTTCTCCAAGAGTTGCCGCATCACAAATATCTGGTCCGTTGTACCTTTTCCTCGACGAAAACCACACTGATAGTCTTTAAAGATATTTTCAGCGAAGGAATTAAGCTTTTTTAACAGCACGTTGGAGAAAATTTTGTATGCCACACCTAGCAGGGATATACCACGATAATTATCGCACTGAAGCTTGTCACCTCTTTTATATATTGGACATAGTAAACTGGTACCCCAGTCTTTCGGCATTTGTTCAGTTTCCCAAATTTCAAGCATAAGAGTATACATTTGATTTAAAGTAAGGTCACCGATATTCTTAAAGAATTCAGCCACCAGTAAGTCTTCCCCAGGGGTTTTATTGCTTTTTAACTTTTCAATTGCTTCCATAACATCTTTAATGTCGGGGGCTCTATATCATTTTCAGTTTCCTCACTTACATTCGCGCTTGATATACTCTCCTGAGTATTAGCATCAAAGGTTAGCATTTCGCCAAAGGTTAGCTCCGCCCATCGATCCGCAACCAGTGCTTTTTCCTCAATTATTTTCCCACTTTTATCTTTACACGTATCAGAGCTTGGTTTAAAACCTCGGTTAATGTATTTAACTGCACCGTAGAACTTCCTGGTTTCATTATTGGTTCTTAATTCTTCAATTTCTTCCATTTTTTTTTAAGAAATGCCCTCTTTTTATTTCTTATAATTGTTTTAGATCTTCGGCGACTATCACGGTAGTCACTTGTACTTTTCCTTGTCGCGCGTTGTAGCATGATCAATCTGTGCTCATTTGTTGTTCTTAATGCTTCCAAGCAATCGGCATCAAACCATTCTTCTCCTCTTCTGTTTATCTTCTCTCCAACAACTTCATCTGCCGTTTCCTCAATTACTTTCCTGATTTTCTTCCAAGACTCCTCAATTACTGAATTTTCATCTCCAGTAGTCTCATTTCTTAGTTCTTCTTGTATTTTCTTATCACTAACTTCCTTGAACTCATTCAGTTTCTGAGGGTTTTTAAATACCTCCAAATTCCATCTTTTCCTCTTGTAACGTTTCCCCTGTTCAACACACGCCAAACGTTCTGTAAACTTGACATTTAACCAGGAAATGATCAGAGTCACAGTCAGGACCTCTGGCAGCTCTAACATCAATTATCGACGAAGAATGACGTTTGGATATGAGCACATGATCTATTTGTGTCAATACACCATTTGGTGCCTTCCATGTTCCAGTGTGAATCTTTTTATGGGGAAAGCATGTACTCTTTATTATCATACTATGAGCCTCAGCAAATTGACACAAATTCATACCATTATCATTCGTTACCTCGTGTAGGGTGCACACACCAGCCACTGTGCGGGTAAAACTTTCCCTACCGATCTGGGCATTCATATCACCAAGTATAATTTTCGTGTCATATCTAGGAACTGTTTGAAGGGTTCGCTCCAATTGATCGTAAAAGGCCAGTTTCTCATCTTCATCGCTATCCTCTGTTGGTGCGTAGGCCGAAATAAGGGACACATTTCTAAATCTTCCCTTTAAACGGATTTTGCATAGTCTGTCATTTATGGGTTCAAAAAGCAGCAAGGAACGAAGTATCTTCTTCGTTAGCAAAAATCCTGTACCTCTCCTTCCAGTTTTCTTCGCTCCACTATATAATACAGTGTAATCCTTCTTCTCCACTCTTCCACTGCCACTCCACCTAATCTCCTGTAGGGCCACAGCGTCAACGTTAAACTTTACAATTTGTTCAGCCACTTCAGCCGTTTTACCTGGCTGAAGCATTGTCCTAACGTTCCATGTAGCAAAAGTCCAATCCATGTTCCTTGTTCGTTTACCATTATGTCCATCCGGTTTCTCATTATTAGTTTTCATAACGTTAAGATTTTTTACATGATAGGGTTGTTGGCTCTACGCTCAACCCCCGACCCGGAGGACCAGGGAGTTTTAGGGTCTCCTTCCCTTAGATGATTGCCGGCCAAGGCTATGGAGGCTCATCCACCCCAACCCCCCAACGACGAAGTGCTTTATTTCGAGTGGCGGCACTCACTCCCTTCCTTGGGTTATGAGGTATTTAATAAGACTATCTGCGTCACCAAATAGCCTTCCTCCCCTCCGATGCACTGCCCCTGTCCGCGACTGCTTATTCATCAGGCAAGCCTGCTTATTTCGCAGCTAACCACCATATCTGATGGCCGTTCCACTATCCGCAACCTATGGACGCACCTGGTAGCATGGGCATGCCTCAGGAAAATATTTACTTTATTACGGAATAATTATCGCAGAATTTGTAAAGGACGATGCTTGAACTTGTTTGAACAAGCATATACTTCTCTGAACAGAATAGCATTATTTCGCAACAGATTGCTGCTTCAGCTTGTGTTTGAACATGCCTAGCCTTGCTTACAAAAATATATATACACTGCTGGAAAAAATTTGGACCACCTAGAATAAAAATGTATTATATTTATTTCTGTTAATTTAATGATTTGTTGAGAATGAAATAAAATGTCAGTAATTCAAAAATGTTATATTTAATCTAATACAATAATATAAGCGATAACAAATTCATTGCAAAGAGTAAATCTTTTCCAAAAATAAATTTCGACTAAACGGCTTTTTCATCAAAGTGACCACCTCTCCACTTAATTATTCTCTTATAATTCTAGGCATTCTATCAAACAATTTATTGATTGTTTCGAATGCAATATTACTCCACACACTGTACAGTATCTGCCACAGAGCATCTGGAGAATTACGGCACTTGATACGAACTTTTCCATCTAGCTCATCCCACAAAAGTTCAATTGGGTTCAAGACCTGGGATTGCGAGGGCTAGACTATATTAACATATATTTTTCATTTTCTTTTTTCTTAAGGTATTGTCTACACAATTTAGAAGTATGTTTAGGATCACTGTCTTGTTTCATAATGATTTTTTCCCCAATGAATCGCTGACCGCATGGTAAGATGTGATTTTCTAAAATGCTTTTATAATTTTCTTTTTTATTATCCCGTCAATATGGACGAGATCACCTATTCCATAGCCTGAAAAACATCCCCAAACCATGACCGAGCCCTCTCTGTACATAACGGTGGATATTATGCATTGTGGAGTGGTTTTCCTGAGCTGAAAGGTTCCTCCTACCTTTCATTGTGAAATCATTGTATTTCAAGCCCACTCTGAAGTTTATTCTTGTTTGCACCCTTTAATAATGGTTTTAGCGTTGCAACTCTTCGTATTAAGTTCGCTTGACGAAGTCGCCTTTGAACAGTTGAGGTAGAAATTGGCCTCGAACTTGTTCTAATAAATTCCCCTCTGATTTTTGGAGCTGAGAGTCGTCTGTTTCTTTTACTTCATAAAATAATGAACTTATCCTCACCTGTGGTTGGTGATTTCAGTCTCCCGGAGCGGTGTAAATCTTCATGATGACCATCTTTTTTAAACCGTTTGCTAGCGCGGTGAACACCATTTTTTGAAATTTTAAGTTTAGCCGTTATTTTTCGTTCTGATTTCCCCATTTTATGCAAAGTTCAAATGACACTTCTGGTAGCAACACTCAGTTCTTTAACTTTGCCCATTTTGTGTTAATTCAAAAGAGAAAAAAATCAACGTTGCAAGATGTACTCGTAAACCGTGAAGATATACTCGTGTACGCAAAAAGATATACTCGTAAACCGTGAAGCTCAAGTAGTGAACTAATCCCAATTAAATAATAAAATAGAATATAAAGTAAGAAAATAATGATTTGTTGACAAACAATACAAAGTCCTAATCTATAAACAGAATCAATAATTTGAACGAAATTATTCTCTGTGAATTACTAACAAATCCAAGAGGTAAATCGTTTCTCAAAGGGCAAAGTGTATATTATGTTATATTGGATGGGGAGAGCCACGCCTCATTCCACTGCGACCTTCATTGAGAGGTCTATTGTGGATCCCCTGGGTATGACATCCCTCAGCTTCGCCCTCTTAATCAGGCCTAGCAAAGCTGAAAGTGGCTCTGTCATGAAGCCCGTGGCTTCAGGATTATTAGTCCCCACTTGAAGAAACCTTTTCCTCGCCAGGCCGACACACACAAAGGACGTGTGCCAGAGTTTCCTCCTCGATCCTGCAGAAACGGTATAACGCGTTGTATGCTAGTGGTGTATGTGCCTATTCAGCCGCCTGCAATGCCCTGTTAGTAGACCCTTCGGCTGTGGCTCAGTAGGTCCCTGGTGAATGCAGGTAAATGTCTTAACAAAGAATTTAGCCTACGTCTGCCCTGGCGTTCTTTCCCACCATCGCATATGCGTGAATGAGGCTCCCGGGCAACCGCAGAAGGCCTCCAGGCGTATAAAGATATATTATGTTAATAAAATATTTATTTTAAAAGGTGCCTTTTAAATCGGGGAGGTAAATCACGTTACTGGAAAATTCTTATTACAATGTTACTATATTTTTTTTAAAGAATTTTAGTAAATAACTAAATTTTTTTACTGATCCCAAACTTCTGATCGGTAGTGTATATATATGAATGGGCAGCAATTTGTCTCTTTATCCGGGGCGACGTAACCGCTAGAGCGAGCGCTGCAACTAGCCATGGAAGTGCAAAGGCTTAACTTTGCAAACAAATTAAGAACAAAACCAGTTATTTAATTCAATTTGCCAGAATTTACTTTTTGGATTGCACGGACGGCAAAATCCATCCGATAGTGCGAATTTACTGAATGTTTTTTTTTCACTTTTACGTGATTTTCTCGAAATTGGCTGCAACGATTTTCTTTAAACGTTGAATACTATCTATACATAAATTCTTATCACTTTTATTTGCCACATTTTTCTGATGGAACAATAGCAATATGCTTTTCTCTAAAGTGCCACTAAAATAACTGATGACTGATGAAATCCCGAAAATAAAACTTTTGAGACAAACAAATAATGCGAAAAATAAGATTCAAATGCAAGGTTGTACAAGAAAAAAATTATGTTCCTAATCAAAATGATGCTCTGATGACAAAGTCTGCATTTTCCCTCGTAGTCTAGATTTGACATCCCTAAATTTATTTAGTCTACTGCCGCGATTTAGGAAAAGAAATCTGGTTTTTGTATAATCATTTGCAAACAAACGGTTAGTGGACATGTATTACAGATAAATAATGGAGGTGAGGATTATACTATTTATCTAAATAAGATTACATTGTATGATATAGCAAGCTCTCTATCAATCCAGTAGCATGCTTGTGGCGGCAATTTGCAGGACAATTTGTCTCGGGATAGAACACCCTTCACAATTATTTGGAAGAATATTTTAAATCGTTATTAATATAATAAATACATGTAACTTAATAAGAGAGAAAATAATTAATTTTAGAGTCACAATTAGCCCCCTTTAACAAATAATTGAATAATTAATAAAAGACATAAAAAAAGATAGAGCTAAGGAACAAATATAAAATTTTTCTTTTTTCTATCTGCTTTAAGAATGTAATTGTTGTAGATGAAGTTTATACTAAAAAATTAGGACTATTTTAACTTTTAATAGTCCTAATTAAATTAATAGTCTTAATTAATTTTAGTTTTAAAATGTAACTTTTACATTTTAGTTGAAATAAAAAAAAAAAATTAAAAACGAATAAAATTAAATTTCTGAATTAACCGCCAGGTAACAGCACTTACTTAAACTATTGTAAACTAGAATTTGTAGTAGTTTAAATAATTGCCGCTAGAAAGCATAAGCTTCTAGATATATAGAATTGTAGTTCCAAAATTCGCCACCCGATCACAGCGCCATCCTTTGATATAAACAAATTTTCACTAGTTTAAAATGCGTCTTTGGGAAGGGATGGGACTCCCAAAAAAATCTTTGGAAGTAGAGACACCTAGTGACAAACTATATAACCATAAATAAAATTGATTTCTTGGTAGGTGCTGTTATCTGGTGGCCGTATTTATAATTACAAATAAACTAATTTTAGTTACTTTATTAATTTTAGAAAACAATAAAATCTGATGAGAAACACTCACCCAAGTTTTTCTTACTCCAGTTTTCAAAATTGTAATCGACAAACTTTATAGTTAGTATACCAAATTTAACAAAATTCGTCGGTGTTTTTATGGAGAAAATCACAAAAACTGAAAAAATTACTTAGATGTACATTATAATTAAATCATCATTTTCATCATTACATCATTTTTAAACTAGAAATACATGAATATATTAATTATATTAATATATATTAATAAAATTCAAATATTGATTTATCTTTTTTCTATATTATATTTCTTGCGCAAATTATTAAGATAATTCTTGGCATATTATTTGCCAAGATATTTTTCTGGAATAATGCTTGATATGATATTTTTCCCTCCTTTCTTTTTCAGGAGAGGGTTCAGATTTAAGTTTACATTCGTTTTACAGCCAGAAGCTATAGAGGGCTGCGAATATTAATATTATCATATGTAATAACTTATGTATATACAATGATAAAGTGAGAAATTTAAGATTATTGAAGGATATATTCAAAATAGTAATCCATCCTTATAGTAATCCATGCATTATTTTTATAAGCATTTATATGTAACTGCCAACATACAGTTCACGAACTTTTATCTAAATCTTGTCAATAAAATTTACGGGCTAATTTCATTTGTTGGTATTTGATTGAATATTATATTTGATATATTTTTGAAAGCAGCTTCAAAATCTCTTGAAATGGCTGGTCCCGTTGCTTGAAACATTTCTTGAGAAATTGCATTCAATATTTATTTAATTACTGCCTAAAGAAACTATACATTTCTGTAGCAAGAGATTGACCTCTGCTGAAAGCTGGACAAAAAATTCAAACATTACAAGAAGAAGCATTACAAACATTACAGCTTAATCTCCAAAGTAATAAAAAAATATTAAATACTTGATTAATAAAGTAGATAGTAACAATGATTTAAATAGACTTTGTTTATTTATACAAATCATTTTAGGGAAGGAGTTTGAGGGATCTCCTAGTAGGTATTAAATAATACCTTTACAAACCTATGTGCGAGTATACCTTTCCTCCAAAGCCATAGAGATAAAATAAAATATATGGTTTAACTTTTATTTTCTATATCTAGTAAGTTAGCAAAAACATAAGAACTGTGTGAAGGTAAATACCTATTTAACAACCTCCTTCTCAAACATGTATAATAAGGGCTTCCAAAATAAAGTGCATGATATTATCATTTTTGCCCTCCGCACAAGTAAACCAACTCTTTTAGGATCAAATAAATGGGCTATTCCATTATAAAAAATCCTGGGGGGACGATCACGCTACTCTAATTTGAGCTATCAATCTGGTTTTAATGATATTGCCCCTAATATTTACATAAGAACTACCATTAGCCAAAGGACATATCAATCTTTAGTGGATATTATTTGAAGAGTTGAGTACTTCATTGACATCAGTTTAGAGAAAGATTTTTGAAGTTATTAGAGACTACGACCGCATGCTGCGCCTCCCAGATGTCCTGCGCTCCTATAGAATAAAGCATTCTCTCACAAGAGCCACCCAGTTAAAAGGAATGTCAGAACCATCCAAAAGCTTCACAAGTCTTCTATAGCATATATTCTGAGGTGAGCTGCTTTACGTCGATAAAATCTTCAGCCAGAATCTTATAGATTTATTAAAAATATTGGTTTTCACTTGCCACCATTCAACTTCCAGCGAATGAAACTATTGGGGACTTGTCGTGGCAGATTTAAAAAGCAACTTTAATTTAACTTTCAATTGGACACGATCGACTATAGTGAAGTAGTTCAAGGCCCAATTTTTTAACTGAACCCAAATTTCTGATCGGTAGTGTATATATTCTTAAGGGGAGGCAATTTGTCTTTTTGTCCGGGGCGACGTAACTGCTAGACCGGGCGCTGCAACAAAAAGAAGCACGCTAGCAGGGAAAGTGTCTGTGATATTTAAAATGTACCATCCACAGTACCAACACACAATTTAGCTCAGCTTCAGTGGTGTGCGCCTTTAACCACTCGGCTACCGTAGCCCCTCTTTTTTCAATGGATGCAAAGCATTTTTCATAATGAAGTTATAAAATTTTCTTAAGTTTGGAAAGCTTCTGAGTAAGCCTAGAAGGTATCGCAATTCAATAAAATAAAATCTGATGTGAAACATCAATAATATTTTCTATTTGCCTTCCTTTACTTCCTACCATGTATTACCATGCATTCAATTGTTATTATAGTTTAGATACATAGTAGGGTTATAAATTGGCACTCTAGAGAAAAGCCTAATTTCACAGCTTTAGCATAATTCTCAAATGTCAAGTTTTATAAATAAATTTATTTACCATATTCCCGTCGAGGAGAACTCTGCTAGATGTTTCTGTAAACCCTGAATTAAGCAGGAGTCTTAAATCTAACTGTACTGATACAAGTACAATAATAATATTTAATATCATACGGATTAGCTATTGTGAAGTGAAATCGCGCTGAAAATTAACTTACCAGTTCGTGGTCTTTCACAATTTTTGTAATTTGGTACACAGTATGTATGAATGAAGTGCTTCTTATTTCTGTATCATGCTTATTATATATTATACATTTTGTTTTTAAGAAAACTGAATTTTGTCTAGGAAATTCATTTAAAATAGGTTATTTTTATTTTAATTTGTTTCCATTGTGGTCGCAAAAGATCCAGAATTTGTTGTTATTGCAAATTTAATTTCGTTTAGCGCTTTGTTTTTTTTTAAATATTTATGTTTAAGTATACAAGTGATTGCACTGCAACTTTTTTCTCTTCTAAAGTTCAGTGAGTTTCAATTAAACTTTGAGAATTGATGTTATTTTGATCACCAATTAAAGCGAATGAAAAAAAGGAGATGGAAATAAAATGCAAGAAGGGCATGATGTGATCTTAAGGGGTTCGCGCCCCAGCTCTTTGTTAAATTTTATCTAAAAATTGCGGGCCCCTTGTCCTTCTTGTTTGCTTATTTATTTTTTCAAAAGCTTGCAATTTTTTTTAAAATATATTAAGCGACAAACTTTATACGATAACCAACAAAAATTAATCTATTCGGTGGTGTCAAGATTATTTGGAATTATTGTTTGAACTCCTGAATGAATTGGTATTGGTACACAAGCTGTATTAGGAAAAGTTTTTGTGTGAAATAAGGTTTTATTTTGCTCGATGATGCGAGCCCTTTGTAAAAACCACTGAAACAGGGAAATACAGCCAAGAATCATTTGTATAAGGAAAGTCATTAGTATGCTCAAACCAGTTTAATACATGTGTCCTCGTAAAATGGGACAAAAAAAAATAATTTACCGAAATGATAAAAGGGTCTATTCCTATATAATACTGAAAATGGGCTATTGAAAAAGTAGCTTGGTTAAAGAGTTCTCTCCGATTAGACTATAGGGACTTGAAAGAAAAATATATGTAAGATTATGACAGAGACTGGATGTCCTGAAGAATATGCTCTAATCAATTAGAAAGCAAAAGACTGGCTTGGTATAATGCTTCAAAAGAATGAGCAAATCCAGGATACTGCGACAGGCTATGGTTGGGAGCTTCCTAATAATATTTGATGAAAATAAAATTATTAAAATATAGGTTTATAGTGATAAGACTGAAACAGATTTATGAAGTGGACTTTATATATTAACAAAATTTATTCTAATATTGATTTAAACTAAGAAATGGCTGGTTCAGCTTATTAAATGAGCATTTTAATTCTTGACATGCCCTAAGTAGTTTTTCCGTTTTGATTCGTTTTAATATGGAAATGTTTTATAAGCTGATGTAAAAAGTAATAAACAATCAATTAATTAAACTTTATTTCAGAGATAAAAAAATCTGCATAAAGTCTAATAAGCTATATAACAAAATTAAAAAACATAAAACATTTAAATAATAAAAGTCCTCAAGTTTATTTTGGACTATAAATATCATTTGTATATTTATTATAATGATGATCAAATTTATTATTAAAATGTTTTTTTTTTAATACATACATAAATAGTTTTTATTCTTAGTTCAATAACAAAATAAACAAAGATCTGCCCGTTCCCTAGATTTGGCAACATTAAAATATACATATATACTATGGGCGTATTTACAAGTGCTAGAATAAGAAAGGTAACAACTCTCATTAGTTCATCTAATAAAACAACGAATGGCAATAATCAGCATTGTTCAGTCGGAAACTAAGTTTAAAGATCAAAAAGTATTCCTTTTCTTCCTTCCAGATATAATAATATACATATATTTATATACAATTTACTACTAACAAAAAGAGGATACTGAACAATGCATACTACCTACAATATATTAAATATATAAATATTTTGTGAATATTGACTAAAAGATAGAAGAACATTGTACTTCCCCAACTGCGGCGGGCCGACGACATCGCTATCTGTACAGCTCAATATCACAATATGAAGGTAAATATCACAACGTGAGGGAGTTCTTCTATAAAGAGGGCATGGAAAAACAAAAGTCTCCTTTTATTTCCTTCCAGCCGATAAGACAAGGGATGACTAGTACTTCAATTATATAAGACACACTATTATCTACAGATCAGACTGTTTCTGCTGATGGTGGTCTTAATGTTGTATTATCCAAATGGGTTGAAGATATCGATGTCTTTCTAGTACCGTCATCACTTCCTATGCTTGACATTCTTCTTCTT
The DNA here is from genome assembly GCA_011037195.1 of Triatoma infestans. Lineage (NCBI taxonomy): Eukaryota > Metazoa > Arthropoda > Insecta > Hemiptera > Reduviidae > Triatoma > Triatoma infestans. The sequence continues at coordinate 18,177 of JAAEAF010008830.1, read as the reverse complement.
ATTGATCTATTAATCAGACTGGATCTGTATTGTTCCCCTCTTACAGATGCTCGTAGTGTGCTACTTCCTCTCTTCAAATATACTTCTTTCTTAATTTCAGGTTCTGGTTGCTTTTTGCTGTAACAAGAAATAATTTTTTAGATTATTATTATAATTAGAAAAAAATAAAAAAACCTTCTTAAGAAAAAAAATAAATTAATATTAAATAATGAGGAACAGGTATTTAGTGTTTGTAATTTAATGAATCATATTTTCAACTCCTTCAACAAAGAATTTCATTAACACATTCTCTTTGTTTGAATATGCACTCTAATAATTGATTCTAAAATATTTTCATCCATTCGAAACATGTACATACATGTGTAATAAAATTTTATTGAAAAAACTGTTATATAAATAATACCTTATGCATGGCAAGTCCCACATCTTTTGACCTCTTCCAAAATCTTCTCCATCTTTAAGTGTTTGTGGTAATTCTTTGTCCATAGTTTCAGGAAGATATAGTGACAAAAGGCCACCAAAGATACCGACAGCTCCCAATACTAATAATGGTAGAGATACATTTATGGTTGCCTAAAAAAAAAAAAAAAAATTAATAAATAAATAAATTAAAATGAAAACAGTTCCATCAGTTAACTGTCTTTCAAAATGAAAAGAAACTTTTTCAAAGAAAAATAAACATGTTTTAACTACTAACCAGATAAACAACAAATGGTGATATAATACTAGCAACATAACCCATTATGTGAATTAGTGCTACGCCTTGTGCTCTGACCACTGTAGGAAGCAGTTCTGCAGCATACTGAAGTCCTATATTGTAGGAGATATTCACAGCAAATCTTCCAATAATGGCAAATGTAGCAGATGGTATACCTGACACAATAAAATAAGTTTTTTGTTTATTAATTGCTGAATATTGTTTTTTTGTCCAATAGTTTAGGTTAGCAAGGTTGTTTTAAGGTATGATAAATGCAAACTTATTTCATTTCCTTATTATTATTTTACATTTTTCAGGGAGAGTTTGTAGAATCAAGGCAGAACAGTTTTGATAATACGTTACTCAAGGAAGAAACATATGTAGTAATTATCGTGTGAAGTAGCAAACCTCTGAAGAAAATTTCAATTACTTAGCCTCATTGCATTTTTTTATACTGTGAAAATGTGACCCAATTTTCAGTGCTAAGAATATTGACAGAGCATAATCTTTCAATCTAAATCATTCAGGACATAAACAAATTAATTTTTTTTATTAAGTTCTGGATTTGTAATTTGGAAGAAATAGGCGAAAAGAGTTGAGCAAAATAGTCCATGGAATGATAACTTTGGTAAGTTTTAAAAAGAAACCCAATACCTTCTTCTACTACACCCAGTGTTATGATTAGAGCATTCTAAGATACTCTTTAGAATTGTTCTGAATTAAGGCCAATCCTGCCTCCAGATCTGTAGTATGGGCTCCTCACCTATTGCTTTGCGGTTCATTTACCTTGCTTCTTTATAAAATGGTGTCTTGAAGTCTACGTCTAGAATCACTACTTCTATATAAAAGAGCACAAAATTTCCAACACTTTCTTTCTAACTATGGATTTTCTATGAGATTCTAGTATATTATTCTATCTATGAACGAGCTGGTGAAAAGAGCTTTGTCATCTCCTACATTAATGAAGTAAAGCTGATTTAAGCGTATTTACCGCCGAGAAAAAGAGACCATATGGTCTCACTCCATCCACACTTGAATGAAGAAGAACCTCATATCTTTAGATTAAATCATTTGTTTGGTGATCTGCTGCTATCATTGCTTATAGTGAAGATATCAATTTTTGTAACATTGTATAAATTGCGGTTTTGGGATTCAATAGTCTAAAATCCTATTTATGCCAAGAAGAAGGAAGTAAAAACAAACTTGCATTTGAAGATACGAGACATCTATATCACAGGTTTCGAACAGGATCACAAAAGAAGTTTAAAGAAGATCGATTGAGTTAAAGGTTAATAAAAGGTCGATAATGAGTTATATAAAAAGTGATAAAGTATATTCGTAAAAACCCGAATTAATTCGTTGATCAATAGACGTAATATATCCCGGTTTTTTCTTCAATAATTTTTTAAGGCGATTTCAAATCTGAAAGTTTCTTTTTCCTATTTAACAGGGGGGAATGAGAAACGCTATTTGGGAATAAGTATTACTTAACTATTGCATAAAAATATCATTTTAATGTATTATCTTTAAATGCATATAAATATAAAAGTTAAGAAACCAAGAAAACATGTATATATCTGTAGGTAGAAAAACGGGAAACTGAAAAGGGTTCCCCATTCAGCGAGCTGAAATGCCTATATTTATTCTAAATATCTATATATAGATTTTTAAATATATACTGAAGGTAGGTTATTTGAAAAATTATTTATCATAAAAAACGGTTTGATGCATGACAAAAGTTGGAAACCTCTGAAAAAAAATCAAATAATTCATTGTTACCTTGTTCAACGGTGGTAGCAAGTAAACTGAACAATCCAGATAGAACCATGGTTGCGCATGCAAGCCACCGTCTACCCCATCTGTCTAAGGTAAAAGTAAGGAACACATCTGCAGGCAATTCTGTAGCAGCGGCAATAGTAAATGTTAAAAATACGTCCAATCCAAGAGAGCCAACATTTCTTACATGTCCATCAAAAGTCAATGAGATTGCCATCCTGAGAAAGATAGTTTTATTATTAAAGAAACCTAAAATCATCAAGGAATTTAGTGAATTTCTGATTTATTGTTTCAAGATATTTACATAATGTTTATCACAGATTACTGAAGCAATAGCTTCTTCCAAAGCCGTTCCCCAACTGGCAACTTAATAGCATTCAAGTTTCAGTTCAATCAATGTGAAATAATAAATAGTCAAGTAATATCCAACAATATTCATCGTCATTAATAAACCCATGATGGTTTTATTCAATAATTTCAGTTATTTAATTGATATAAAAGATGTTTACCATATTATTGTTAAAAGAATAGTAGTATTTCTTAGACGTGGTGTTTTGAAGAGGTCCAAAACAGAGTACGCTCTCTGGGCATCTTCAGATGCCAAACTCCTTTCGCAACTTTCCTATAAAAAAGAAAATTAAGTATGAATTAAACAAATAGTTGCGGAAAAAAGTTCATTTTAAAATGCAATAGGTCATTATTTTCTAATAAACTTAAAATAAATTAAAACAAAATATTTATGGAAAAAATAAGAAAGAAATTGAAAAGGCATAAAGTACAAATAGGATTATTGGAACAAAGCATTCCTAAATTTTTATTAATTATTGACGTCCTCACGCGTTGGTCTAGTGGCTAGCGCACTCACCTTTGGTGCGAGAAGTCGGGATCGATTCCCATTAGGGCAAAGTCGGTGTTGACCCAACATCGTGCGAAAAAGTGGGAAGCTACATTTGGTAGTGCACGTAGATATCGAAGTCGGGGAACCGACCTAGGGCTAGGGAACCGCAGCGTGCTTACCACAAGCCTTCCAATACAAATCGCCACGTGGAAAGCCTTGGCCCTTCACGGCCTGTCACATTTCCAGATTTGAGGATTGAGGTTTTTCTTGAATGTCGTAATTTAACAATTTTTTAATTTATTTTACATTATCTGGCGCACTTATTGCATGGATTTTCAATTTGTATACGCATAACTTGATTAGACTTCGGCTTTTTTCCCAGCAGTCTGAATCACAATTTTTTTCTTTGACATGTTCAGTTATCAGCTTATGGAAATACAAGTTAGAATAATTAAATTAGAAAACTCATCGAAAAATTGACAGCGCACTATTATTTCAACATATAAATCTCAAAAATTAACCAATCTGATATTTTACAGCTTATAAAAATAAACTTGTCATTCGTTTTGTTGTTTAAAGAGATTTTAACATTTTATGCATTTTAATGATGCATATATTTAAATTAAAAATAGAAAACATATTTGGTTATGGAACGCTGAACCTTAATGCCTTAATAAACTAGCATTGATTGGATTTGTGATCAATACAGGCTGGTGAGGTTGAGATTTCTCTTTCCAGAAAGGGCACGATGGGATCAATAGCTTAAGCTCAAGGACTCTCGAGCTGGATTTTATTTTTTTGTGGACATCTTGACATTGAACAGATTACCTTCTAATTCTGTTCTAAGGAAGCAATCTAATTACTGTACAAAAGAACCAAAAAAGCCAGTTCATTTTAAATTTACTTCATATGTTTGTATATCTACCATAAATAGAAATTACTCATTTCTTTTTTTTTTAATTTATTTAGAAATTTCAATCTTTACAAACATAGATAAATGTACAATGAGTAAATCATCTAAAATGTAATATGATGTGAGAAGCAGGAGGAGAGAAACTACCCACTAGTGGCACTGTCTAAGGAATTCCAGCAATCCTGTTTAGTCCCACAAGAAAATCTCGGGGCCACTAGCGATTCAATCGGCGTAAGAGATTGTGAGGGTGGCAGTAGAGTGGGAGTTTGTACAAATGGATTAGAAACAATTACAGAGCGCGGCATGTGGTCTTGGCGAGTTGTTGAAAGTAACTGAGTTGGGCTCAGTATGCAGAGTGTGCCTTAATCACTTGGCTGTTGGTGGAGTAGCTTAGATTAGAATATCTGAAGAGTTCATATGTTTGTAGATTAGGATATACGTCCACATAAGTTTCGGTTTGGTAATATGTACGTTTCAATAAACACAAATTTCGTTTAGAACTTCTTCCGAGAAGTTTGTAAAGAAATTTGGCAAGTTTAGTCTTTTAAGTGTGGCTTGTGGGTTCCATGTGAGTCGTTGTCGAGGAAGCTCACGATGTCTGTAAAGGTAAGAGTATTGTTGTTAAAGAAGATAGGACAGGTCCCAACCGGAGAGTAAACATACTATTTTGGCTTTTTTTGTGGGTTTATTTTAATTCTCACTTTTTTCGCCCACCTTTCTATAATATGCAGGTGAGTCTGTAACTCATGTGAAGCAGCGTACAATATGTATTTGTGAAATTATTCAAAATAATCTGACCGAATTTTATTAATAGATTATAAGGAATTTTAATTGAAAATAAGCTGTCATTTCAGGCTTCCCCGGGTAGGTCCCGGGGTAGAATAGGCCTACGGTGTGCCCTGCCTGTCGTAGGAGGCGACTAAAAGGGAGACAGACCCTGCACTGATGTATGAGCCCTTGTGTGGAAAGTAAAATCTAGTTGTGTCACTCTTTCTTCAACAACTAGAGACATTTTGGCGTAGGCGTGTGGCCATCGCCCACCCTGCGGGGTGCAATCAGCCTCTGGCTCTCCAGGTTGGGGATTCCCTCCCCCAGCCCAACCTGATCCTTTCCCCTTGCAGAGTTGCCTGCAAGTTACCTGGGTTACTGAAACCCCTGTGCTTGAGGCAATAGACAGGAATCAGTAGATGGACATTAGATCCATCGGGCGTGATCAGTCACGCTAGCTCGTTAGAGTTGAAATACTGAACTACGGGCGTAAGCTACTTTCCGAGCAATTGCTTGCAATTGAGGTAGGATTCGTAGTTTAATCAATAATTCCAATGACCGAGGTCATGAGTTGAGCGGGAGGAGACTCGCAAAATAAAATTAATCCAGGAGCCAGCCCGCTTCTGGAAGCGCATTTGCTGGGTGCGCGCGGTTCTCCAGAGTCTGCTAGAGAATGCCTTCTCTAGCTTCTGGTACTGGAGTGTGACCACGTTGTGGGATCACTCTGCGCGATGGTTGAGCGTATCTCAACCTGCCCTTAAAATGGGTCAAGCGAGGGAGTGCTTCGGCACTTCTGCTATAGTCGGGTATTGCACTAAAAGTCCTTCCATTGTGGTGACATCCCCTTCTTGTTAAACGATCCCGTTGCTTGCAACGGGGGACCGGTAAACCTGAACGGGTAGCCACGGTCTAGAAAGATCCCCCGAAGTACCAGGAGGAAAAGGGGAATCCGGGAAGAATGTCATTTCAGGCTATTTTGGGGAATTCTAATAATATTTATGCTCGTATCTTGTTATAGTTTTAGCTCTTAGTTTATTTTAATTTCTCGGGATACAAAAAGCGGGAAATGAAGAAATATTCGGTACTTACAGAAAATTCTTTATATATACTGGGATCCACTTTCTTCTTATTCAATACTTCAAATTTTTTGATAATTGCAATAGCTTTCTGTGTTTTACCTTGAGACAACATCCATCTGAAATCAATATCCATTTATAGTTGATATAATAGAAAAATTCAATAATTGTATTATAACACCTTGAAAATTAACAATTTTCCTTATCTAATTATTGCACAAAAACAATTGTGCAAAGCACATAAGATTATTATGACAAACGAAGGCCAAATCTTAAGTAAATTGTTTAATACTAAGCATAGATTTTAATTGCAATCTATTTAAATTCCATCATTAATTAATGTTATATCAACTTGTTTACTTTATAAATTGTTACATCATAATTTTGTCCCACATTATATATATTATGTGTTACAAAATTAAGTTTCCATATTAGCTTAAAATTGTTTTTATCACATCATTTATTATATTATATTTATTTTCTATCAAAAGTGTTATTTTTTTTTTTTAAATTTATTTCTATTTGTTAATAATTAGATAGATCTGAATAGCATTATAAATAATTATATGTTTTAAAATGCTTTCTCAATATTTAAAATAATGTACTTTTGAATGTTCACGCTATTGCTGTCAGTTTTTTTTCTAATTTTTTTATTTTATTTTTTATTTAAATCTTTAGAAACTACTTGGGAATTCCGAGCATCAAATTTCATAATTTTGTTTTAATACTTTCCGTTAGATATATGTACGACTTTCTCTAATTCCCCTTAATACGATTATTACTATATAAAAAGACATTTTTTTTTTTTTAACTTCAAAGACTCATATGCTATTTTACTCATAAATATAGAGTTGCGGATGGGGCGACAAGTACCATCCTACCACTATAGGATAGTAGAGTAGAGATAGTCCAGTATTTAGTCTAGAAACACCCAAATAAATTAACTAATTTAACATCATAAATTCCGCAAAATATTTAAAAATTATTTTTTGGGGAGAAATATTTAAAAAAAAAAAAAGTGATAGGTATTTATGTGTGTAGACAGAATACGAAGTTTAAAAGAAAATCATAGCTGTTTTGGTGAAAATCGTGAAAAAAATAAAACAAAAAAAAATTAATCATTCAGTAAATTCACACTTTCAGTCGATGGATTTTGTCCGAAACCTTTGTGGCAGATGTGCTGGTAGTGCCTAAACAGAATACCAAGTTTGAGCTTTTCTGTGATAGCTAGGGCCCCACTAAAGGCTTTAGAGGCGAACTGTACCAGATCGAGGATTGTTAAAAGAAGGCAGCGAGGAAAAGCCACTTCTTTGGCAACAGCCTCAGGTTAGGCTGGGTGCCAGGGCACAATAGAATTCAAGGAAACGAAGAGGCCAAAGGCTGGCAAAGAAAGGCTGGCAAAGAAGGACGGATCACGAACGCCGCCAATCGGCCCTCAGCCTTTCTGCAGCATCTCGTACAGAACTAGCTGTGGGACCATTGAAAAATGGCTAACATGGAAACATACACTATATTGGAGAAACACAGCGAGGCTGAGACACTCCAAGATTTTCTTAGAGGACCCCCTCGAAGACTCGCACAACCTATCTCCTAAGCAGAACAAAAGTAGAGCTAAGGAGAATTACTGCCCCAGTTACCTACATAGTATCGGTTTCTCTGCGGATCCCCTCTGCAGGAAATCCGGCCAGAAGGACGATACATCGTTTCACTTTCTTGGAGAGTGCGTACATTATGTTCGCAATTGATTCCTGCAATTTGGCGCCCACATCCTGGTGCCGAATCCGAAATCAGAAATCTCATTACCCTCACCCCTGGCAATTTTTAATGATACAGGGCTGATATGTGATGTGACAATGGGCCCAGCAGTAGCCTAAGTGCTGAATTTCTCTATTTTTGTACACACACTACACACAAACAGACCATTCATTAAAAACATTATTTCGTACACAGTGAGCCTCAAAAAATGTATTTTTCATCGGCACTTTTTAACCAACTAAATTGACTATACGGACTGCAACCATCTATCATTTTAAAAAATTGATCCATTAAAAAAAAAAAAAAAAGCTAGTAGTTGACCAAATAACTAAGCTAATAAAACTATGTGGTCACGTCCTATCAAAACACAGATGTGTCCTTGGTGGATTATTAACTAACAGATAAAAATCAAAAACTAGGCGAGCGGACACGTATAAATATATTCCCAGGGTTAAGAAATTAAGCAGTAGTTACAATATTTCCTTGGATAATATCACGCAACGATCCTCCCCCCCAAATACAATACAGTTCCAAAACTTTTTGAGCCAAAAAAGTTTTAAATTAATATTTTGCTACCGGGTTTATAACTTTAGATTTATTGTGGCCAACTTCCGTTTCAATATTTTTTTTTATTTAATTTATAAAAGGTAAACGTGATAACAATTTTATAAAAGGACTTCTCTGTTATTGATTTGAAGGATATTTGTGTTTGATGTATTTAACAAAATTAAAAAAAAAAAAAAACATATCTGGATACTTAAACAAATTATTACAATTCCAATTGATAAATTTTCTTCAGACTTGGCATTTTTACTAAACTTATTAGTTAGGCTATTGGATACAAATATAAATAATAGGATGATAAATTTTGAACCTTATTTAAATTTCGTAAGTGCTATTTTGTAAAACTTTTACCAACGCGCCTATCAATCCGCAATAAACTTTTTACACATTACACAATTTCCCAGAATACGTCTGAAATAAATTTTTCTGGAAAAAAATTTGAAAAAAGTGCAGATAGTGTACCAAGTTTAAAGGAAATCTTAAGAACTGTTTTCAAGAAAATCCCAAAGAAATCTGTTCAATAAAAAAGTCACACTATATCGGCAAAATTAGGCTTCTTATTTCAACAAATATGTGCAGATTTTTTGAGGGAGATGGAGGAGACTACAATACATATGCTGCTTAATGACTGCGACGCTATCATCCAGAAGCGTGATTACAATGTATTCAAGTATTGGATGAGGAGATGACTTCTCTAGAAACTTCCTAGATCTTGAAATGTTTTTAGAGAAATAGATTAAGAGTTTGCTGTAGATTCAGAGGCTTCGGCCAGCTATCACCAATAAGGGACACAATTGATCTTTCAAGGTCGCGTTGCACTACATTCCCTCCTCATAATAGAAAAGAAATAAAAAAGCGTGCTTTTTTTTAATTTTTTACTACGACCGGAAGAGGAAGTAATTAAAAAAACTTGCTGCGAAATTTTAAACAAAAATCCAGTTTTATATGAAAACTGTCATGAATTTTATCTTCAAGTTCAATCTAACAACCGTTACACTTACTAGTCTAGGTAACACAGTTTTGCGGCCGCTCAGCGGAGAAGGGGGTATTCAGAAACAACCATAAGATATGGGCAAATTACGTCAAATAAGTGACATTCACACCCGCTGAGCACATAAAGGAACTTTACAAACAAGGAAAGGGCAATAATTAAATGAAAATAGAAAAAAAGAAAAAGAGGAACAGTAATAGAAATATCCGTAGTAAGACCTGGAAAAGAAAATTACTTACTGGCAGGAAAGGAGTTTTTTTTAAATAAAAAAAAATATGGGGAAACACTCACACAACTTTCTCTACTCCTGTTCTCAAAATATAATTGCCAAAATTTTTGAGTTTGTGTACCAAAATTTTAACGAAATTCGTCGAAAACTGAAAAAAAACTGTTTAGTAAAAGCGCACTTCCGGTTTACTAAATTTCTTAAAACTAGGAATTTTGTACATCTATTTATTTCTAATTAATTTTGTTTGGATGATAGAATTGTATAATCAACTGTCATAGCACTTTAGAGAAAAACATAACCCCAACCCCTCTTCTAAAAGTGCCCCCTTAAATGAATTTTCCCAGAGAAATGTTTCAAATAAAAGTTGTAGATTCTTGCATGTTTAATTTATATACGAATATACAGATAACGTACTGTCAGATTCCATAGTGATACCTAAACGGAATATCAAGTTTCAACTTTCTACGGTTTTTCGTTTTTGAGCTATGCTGTTCACATACATACACACACCATTTGCTAAAAACCACTTTGTTGGATTCAGGTGCCTGCTTCAAAACGGATATTTCCAGTAGAAACTTGATATCGAAAATTTGACACGATTACAATACTTCCTCTTACTAGGAGTAAGAGAAACTAAAAAAAGTACAATTAGACGTGAATCGAACCTTCGATATGCAATATCAGGTGGCACGTGTTAACTTACAAGTTCCTTGGCCATCTAGTATTTTTTCCTAGATAAAAATTAAACAGGGAAAAAAGAAAAATACACTTTTCTTTGTGCTTAAAATACCTTATATTTTACTTGGTTACAATTATAATTAAGCATGCTCATTTGTGTACTCTATTTAAGAAAGTACGTAAAAATAAAATACTGAGAAGGCATACAGTAACTATGACCGTGAACTTCTTAGTATATATCTTTGTATAAAATATTTCAGATATTTTTTAGAAGGCCAACATTTCGTTGTATTCACAGATCAGAAACCTTTAATTTTCGCGTTAAAATAGAAAAATGAAAAAACCCCCCCAGACAACTGCGCCAACTGCAATACATTTCTCAATGCACAACCAATATTCATCACATAAGTGGAAAAGATAATATCGTTGCGGATACTCTATCGCGCATCCAAGAGGTTTCTGAAATCGACTACGAAAAAATTGCTCAGAGTCAAGCAAATGACAACGAATTGTGAAAAACCTTATTAAGACAGATGATATTCTAAAATTTAAGCAATATAGCCTACCATCAAACACAACCTTGTGGTGCGACATCTCCACCCCAAACATCAGGCCATATATTCCTGAAAATTTCAGAAAGCAAGTTTTCCGACATTATCACACTATGGCTCATCCTGGTGTAAAACCGACAATAAAACTACTATCCTCAAAATGTGTGTGGACTGACCTTAAAAGAAAGACATACGAGACTAGACAAAAGCCTATGACGCCTGCCAATCAAGTTAAGTCTCCAGACATACATACTCTCCTCTTCAGACATTCCCAACAACTGATGCACGTTTCTCTGTAATACACATCGACTCAATTGGTCCTTTACCACCATATGATGACAATATGTACTGTCTAACTTGTATAGACCGTTTTACAAACTGGACAGAAGTAGTTCCATTAAAAGACATCCGTGCAAAAACAGTAGCACAGGCGTTCTGTAATAACTGGATCATTCGTTTCGGAGTGCCTTTGCAAATTGTGATGGACCAAGGATGACAATTCCAATCTGAGTTGTTCCGTTCACTTGCGTCAACTTGTGGAGAAAAAATGGTGCGAACAACTGGATAATCCTCAATCAAATGGAAAAATAGAGAGGTTCCTTAAAGACACTAATCAATAACAATAACCTTAAAGACAGTAGTCATTCGAGCCCATTCGAAGGTGAAATGGGCTCCCAACTATACTTTTAAGCCTTCTCTGCACACTTTGGAAAGACACAAACTCAACTATAGCTGAGATGGTCTACGGAACTACTTTGAACTTATTAGGTGACTTTCTAAAATAACAAACAGACGGACCTTTAAGGGACTTACCGACCTTTGTAAATGATCTAAAACGTTACATGATTAACTTAAAACCAACACCTAATCATCATAACACCTTAAAGACTCCTTTTATACATAAAGACTTACAAACACTTCACATGTTTTTCTTCGAATTGACAGTTGAATCTGCTTTAGAGAAACCTTACGAAGGGCTATGCGAGGTTATTCGAAGAGACAAAAAATTTACACTATAAAAATAAGGAACAATGAAGTTACTGTATCAATCGACCGACCGCTTAAAACCGGCTTACAACCTAAGAAAAGAAGATTCATCAAGTACAAATGACGACTATCCTCACTCTGTCACATCACCACCACAACCTCCACATAACCAACATACTGAATCAACAGACCAAGACAAATCCACAGAAAGTTAACGCGCTACCACTTCAGTCCTTCCCTGCGTTTTCAAATGTAAGAGATAATTTCGAAACGAAGTTACTAGGAGGGGAGTGATATGTCTGCGGCTGCCCACATTGAAATTTTGTATGAATTAAAAATCATATTATTAAATAATTCTTTTATATTTCTGAATTTAATCAGTTTTTAATAAGGTGTAATCCTGCATTCATTTATTTTATATCTTGTATGATTATATTTTAATGTTCCTTTTAATCTCTGCCATGATGGCAGCAGCAAGAACGGAACTCGGAGGTATCTTGCACGTGCTAAAAAATATTATAATGTAAATGTTGTAACTAAGTGATTATTAATAATAAATAAGTAATTTTTTTGGATTACTAATTTGTGTTTAAGTGTCATTACAACTGGGGCCCATAACTTTCAATAATTTACAACATTATAGTAAAACGACTTAGAAAATATAGAACATTTCACTCTTAAATAAACTCATATCTGTATATTGAAGAATTTAAGAAAATTTAAATCTTATATGCCAATGCGAAAGCTAATTCTGGCGATTAATGCAAACTCTTAAGCATATCCAAAAGACCCATCTCATTAACTAGTAGAACTTACTAAGACAGAAATAAACTACAGTCAAATCGACCGGTAGGCATTAGCAATTATATAAGGGGTAAAAAGATTTTAACTCACGTATAGCATAGAAGATTAATCCTGATTAAGGACCACAAACTATGAGTGTCTAAGCATCAAAAGAGAAACCTCTTTTATCTATGAATTTCAAGCTTTCAACTATGAAATAAAGTATATAAAAAAAACCAAAGAACATCACAGGAAGAGGAAGGTTTTTGAAAGTCCGTGCAAGAATTTTCAGCGGTAGATTTTTTCCTTCTACAGAAATGAAAGCAGCTGCCAGTGATTAGTAACGACGACTCTTCGAAAATCAAGAAAGAAAAAATTTATGTGTACGGCTATACAATGGGGTGCAAAGCTTCCTGAGGGCTGTCCTTTATAGATATGTGACATGCCACATATCATCCAAATAATTGTTGTGGCACTAAGATCCGCCATACTGTCACAGTTTCCATGCTAGACTAATCAGATTTGTGGAACTGGTAATCCCGTCCCGCTTCCCCCATCACAGAAGTTGTACTCTAGAATACGTTCACGGTAGACAGAGAGAACTCCATCCGGACTTCACGTCTCTCTGTCTCAACACCACTCTCTCCTTATAACCAATCTTTATATTAATTAAGTTCTTAGTAATAAATTGCAAGTGTATATTTAATTATAGTGCAGTAAATTAAGTCCTCAAATCCTATTAAATGGGCAAGAATCAATAAACAACAGGTTGAAGTTTTAGAAATCAACGGGTATATATCCCTGATACGTTTAGGAACAAATCCTAGAAGAACTACACGAAGATCGTCAAGGAGTGGTGAAAATCAAAAGTACCGGTCATAGCTATGAGTGGTGACAAAAGATAGACAATACAGACGATGATTTCAAGTTATGTAAGAACCCACAAAAGGTGTCTTTTCTCACTGGTGGGAAGTCCGTCCCAATCGAGATTAATGCTTGGCTTCCCTGAAGGGGATATATTATTTGGTGATCATCGATGCTTGTAATAAGTGGATCGATGAACACCCAATTTACTCCATTACAACACAAAACACATTAGACACATCTACAACATTTTTTTTTTTCCAATTTTGACCTTAATCAGCGATAATGGACCTGAATTTAAAAAAAAAGATCAGTTTGCAAATTTTCAGCATCCTACCACACACACAGCAACTAATGACCGAGGCATAGCAACATATATATATACATGAAAACGTTCAAAAGAAGTCTACAGACCACTAGTGCTCTCTCTAAACGGAGTCCATTTTCGCGTTCAGAAGAACTCTTCAGTTGCATATTTATTTTGTTCCGAAATTTAAGATGTCAACTTGACCTATTAGTTAGTCAGGGCCGCTTCACCGAAAACAAAAAAGGCAAGAAAATGAAGAGAATCCAACAAAAGGAATGGCCGAGAAAGATTTTCAAGATTTTTTTTTGGGAAAAAAGATAAGTGGAATTTTGGTACTGTGGAAGAAAAAGTGGGGAGGTTACACTGTATTATCAGATTAAAAAAAGACATTTTCTTTAAGGAATAGGATATATCTGGGGAGGACTCGCTGGCCATTGACTTTTGAAAGGCGCAGTCCACGGAACTTCCCGCAGAGTTGAAGTAGTTTTTATATATTTAATGTATTGCATAATTTTACATAAGAAATAACACATGAATAAGATAAAGAATTATATAATTAATTATATTGTGAGAAATATAATTATTTGCGAAAATAACTTTGGGAAAATTAAATACCTAGAGTTATAAATCGTAGTAATACTGATGTAGTTTTATTTCAATGAAAAAGTTAATTGTTGCAATTAAACAAAACAAAAAAAAGAAACAGAGATAAAATCTTAAACGTTTGGCTGGTATTAATCTAAAGAGATTTTTTTTTAACAATTATAAAAATTCAAAATCTTGTAAAATACTGAATATATATAATTTATGACCTTATATGTGAACATACGATAAGCACATAGATAAATATGTTAATAAGATTGCCGGTAATTACAATTATTATGTTTCTTTCTTCTGCATTATTTGTATGTGCAGTTTGGTTTATAATAAGATTCAGCAAGGATGTTTAAAACATTCAAATAGAATATTATGATTGGTCCTTAAACCGAAGTTTAAGTTTTCTGCAATTTTTTCGACTTTAAGATATATTTATTACATTATGATTTATTGCACTGATCCTACTTTAAGATCTAAGAGTCCACATTCCATTTATAAGTGACCTTTTCCAAATAAGTTACCGCAAATTTCACACCCGTCACGCCCATCATCACAATCCATTAATCCATCAACTTTCCTCAGCACCCATTCCTCATAACCCTCGATGACTAAGGCGGCAGTAGCCTCGTGATCTCTTGTAAGTGTACGCCGCAAAATAGCGTGGAGGTTCGGCCACTGGGTGATTTCTCCTTTATCGTTATTTATTTATTTATTTGCCAGAAAAAAGATCAATACATCCTTATTGGCAAGGTCAAGTAGAATATAATTTAAAATCACATAATTGTCAAGGCAAAACTTAATTTCAAAATATTCCTGTATCTTTAATCTTAAATATAATTTAAATTCACAAAATTGTCAAGATAAAAACTCAATTTTAAAATATTCATGTATCTCATACAGCGGGTGAGTTATTAACAGTTTTTTAACACTAGCTTTGAAACACTTCAAATTCTTATCTTTTATATTCGCTGGTAAATAATTATATAGCGAGATGGACAAACTATGGAAGCTGGTACGAACTTTTGGATCATTGCGCCTTCTGGTGAAATGGTCATGAACTTGCGAAAAACTTATAAATTGGCCTTCATTGCCCTTTACGTAAACGAGGCATTGGAAAATAAATATGGCTGGTAGTGTCATTATATTCAATTTCTTAAACCAAGAACGACAAGGTACTTTCGAGTCTAAACCCAAAATAACTCTAATTGCCTTCTTTTGTAACCTAAGTATTTTTTTGCATTCGGCAGCATTACCCCAAATTATAGTAGCATAGCACAAATGGCTATGAACATACGCAAAATATGCCAACTTTAAAGCTTCCAAGTCAACCGACATTCTTAATTTTCGTAAGACATAGATTCCACGAGACACTTTACCCATGACATTATTAACTTGATCTGTCCAGTTCAGTTTTGAATCTATGAGAATGCCTAAGAAATTGATAGCTTTTTCAGCCCCACCATAATTTCCTAATTTGATAGAAATCTCTTTAATTTTATCCTGGTTTAGACTTAGCTTATTAGCAGCACACCAATCGAATATAGATTTAATGCAGTTATTAACGGATGTGTTATCTGCATTTCTAACCTGTACCGCAAGATCATCGGCATATAAATATGGCATAATTGTATCATCGTTATCAAACATTGCCGGTAGATCGTTAATGTAAACCAAGAATAGTAGAGGTTCCCATAATAGACCCTTGGGGCACATCATACTTGAGCTGCAGTAGAGAAGAGTACTTACCGCCTTTATACACTGCTGCCAATCTATTCGACAAATAGGAAGACATAAATTTGACTGACAAGTCATTAAACCCATACCACTTTAATTTTCCTAATAATATGTCATGCGAAACGGTATCAAAGGCCTTGGATAAATCAGACAACCTCCAGTTATTGTAAGTCATCTCATTTACTTGTCGCTGGTTACGCAAGCGTACCAGCAGTTGTAAATTTTCAAATAAATGAAAAAAAAGAAGCTCTAAGAGTATTATATTATATTGGAAGAATGTAAATTTCACCAACAAAACTGGACATATGGATCAGCCGCCACTGATGTATGTATATTGTTAATCTATACTTCATTTCTTACATTCGGTAATTTTACCCCAAATTACAAGTTTTACAGCATTAGAAAGTGTGTCTTGCATTCGTGATAACCTTATATGTGTAAACTTCAATTTTTTTTTAAATAATGGGCACATTTTTTGTTGCCTTAAGGATACGGAAAGAGGTAGAAAAATTTTTTGAGGGCTACTTGTTTAAATTAATGAAATGTGTTTGCTATTTGTAATTAAATTTTCCCATGTAAATAATTAAATTACATTTTTTTTATATTACCTAGCACTTTCAGGAACCGTGCATGGTGCGACAAAAGCAGCGGCCAAAGGTAGCGATGTAATGATCACAAATAAACGCCAATCATTAGTCCATAGAGCAAGCCATGGTAGTAAACATGAAGCCAATGTAAAAAACAGAGCTATACTCAAAACAGTTAGCTATACTCATGTTAGCAACGAAAGTTCTCCAATGTGGGCCAACATACTCCAGCACTAAAACATAAAAAAAATATATATATATAAATTTAATAAATAATAAAAATAATTTTCAACTATATATTTATTTTATTAAATCTTCCATGAAATATTAATTAAACAATTGGACAATGATCAATAAGTAATTATTATAAAATGATTTTATCTAGGGAGGTCAATTTGTTGCTATTGCTAAATGACCTGATTCATTGTTCTGCATCATTTGTAAAGATTGTTCCCATTCTATTATTGTGTTAGAGTTCTTAAATTCTGAAAAACCACTGAAATTAACGCAGAACTGTAAAAATAATTAATGACTCTGGACCAGACAAATTTATTCAATCACATCTCTAAGGGGCTATCATTAAGAAGTATAAGAGCCAATATAATTGTCTTAAAATAATTATATTATCTGTTATGTAAGATCTCATGATTGGTAACAGGCAGCCAATGGCCGCGACACCTCTCCCCTAGAGCTAAGAAAGAAATAATAAAAATATTGAATACAAAAAAAAATAAAAATATTTAAGGAAAAGTAAAAAAAGTTTATCAGAAATCCGAGAACCTAAAGTTGAAACTGAAATTTTTTTATTGAAGTCACGGTGCAGTGTGAGACTCCGTCTTACAAAGCTTGGACCACACACAGTGTTCTGTCCTGGATCAGTGTTTTCCTTTTATTCCATTCAAGGCCCGTTTTGCTGAACGCCTCTCTGACCCCTTCCTCCTAGGTGATTCTGGGTCTACCTGTAGATCGAGTGCCTTCCACCTTGGCTTCGTATGTTTTTCTAACCAGGCGCTTGGGTCCCAACATTAATAAGTGGCCGTACTTTGAAGTTTAATGGATGTAAAATAAATATCTGATGAAACAATGTATTCTGATTCAATTAGACACCGCTCTCAATAGTGTTCATGAGCTTATATGTCTTTCCCGATTATAGATATTCCAACATACCCCCGCCCCACCCCACGCACAACATTTTTGAATGAAGTTATAAATATTTTTATTTTCTTTTAAATCAAACAAAGTTCAGTTTATCTAGATACGAAAATATTAAGGAATATCTTATTACTTTATGAATATGTGAACCTTCACCTTGACCTGTTTAACAGTTACATATCCTCCCCTCCTCCCGCAGAGAACTAGATCTTACATATGCCCTGTCTATATAAGGAATCTGAAGATCAAATTAAGCAATAGAGAGACCGACTTGCTAATGATGATAATGCCTTTTCTTCAATTATAGTTCTTAAAAGCCTCTCTTTTTTT
>JAAEAF010008829.1:0-47926 GCA_011037195.1 Triatoma infestans | reverse complement strand
CACAGGCTCCTGAGGAGGAGCAATGCTCCCTACACAAAACATACCATATTACCAGCATAATACCATCTGTCCAATAGAAACACTTGACTGACAAGGGCTACTAAGTCGCCAAATGATTATGATAAGCAGCTCCTATATACATCGTTCATATACGGCTCACTGGCCACCCAAAAGCAACTAACTAATAATAATATAAACTGAATAGGGATACTATTATTTCAATAGTGACGTCAGAATATTGACGTAACTTATTTCAAGCACACAACTATTTTTAATTTTTTCAATTTTTATGTCCTCTGAGTTTCTCTTACTGCTGTGTGAGAAAGTATTGTGACCGTGTCAAATTTGCAAATTAGAATCTTCACCGAAAATACATGAGGCACAAGAAATGGTACAAAAAAAAGCGATGACTCAATACCAAACAATTATAAGAGCATTACTTTCCAAAAAAATTGCATAATATTCTGCTTACTTGCTTAATATTTGGTATGAAAAGTTTACCACCTTATCATAATGCTAAGCAGAAATCTGTAGAAAGAGAAGTTTTAGGACTGTATTCAATCTACGATTGGTCTATTTCAATATAAATTTATTAACGGTGAATACAATGAAAATCAAGATAATAAAATTTCATAAAAAAGAGGGAGTCTCTAAATTTTAAAAAGTTTATGTAAAATGTTTATTTATGTAACGGCAAGAGAGAGAAAACGGGCCCGACTGAGAGAAAAACAGACTCTCTCTGGTACTCTCTGACTTAAGCAGGCTAGAGTGGGGAGAACCTGTATATAAGCCAGTGAGAGATATATCTATCTATCTATCTATCAGATTCAAACATATATATCATCGTGTCATTTCTCTACTCCCATCTTTTATTCTGTCCGTTTCATTACAAATCCAGTGCAGTCAGTGTAAGCTTATAGCTATATTATATCAGTGTCTTTCATAATTAAACAAACCTAATTTCTCTCCTCATCAACTCCATTATATTTATAAACTGCAAGTTGTATATAAATTATTTAATTATTTATTAATACAATTATAACAGATTTAATTTGACTAAATGTGATGACAGGGATGCCGAAAAATTATTTATTTGTCACGATATCTGAATGCACATTCAACGGCCGTTGTTCTTTACAAACAGGATTTAAGGTACTTAAATAATTAAAAGCAGACCAAAATAAATTCTTATAAAAGATAGTCTAACTTATCAATAGGGAAGGGATTAGCTCAGTGGTCGCGCGGGTGTATTCAGTGTTCTCTAGCAGTGTCCAAAGCAACGCGGCGATCTCAAGTTCGTGTCCAGCCTTAGGAGTCTCTGCAGCTCACTGCCCGATGATAAGTAGTGCTCTGAGAAGCCTCTGGGAGACACGTTGGATCTTTCACTCAGGTCGTAGCGCAATATCCTCACTCTTTCACTCTCATACCCACACACTCTCATGCTCTATCCCTCTCTCAATTCTCTATTAATATGAAACAATCATATTTTATAAATAAAAGTTTTCAAGTCCCATAAACATGATTAGGGTACAATTAGGAATATTTTACAAAGCAATAACTATTTTAAAATTAACAAAGGATAGAGGTCTGGAAATATATGACGCTGAATGATGATAGATTATTACCACGTATAGTCAGTTTATAATCGTTATAGATAACTTGAATCAATCTCCTAACAATTCACTAAAATATAATTGGGTTACAAATGTAACACAACTTTTTTATAGACAACTTCAACATGTAGAATTAAATCAATATTTAGGTGACTTTCAAAAAACAAACCAACCACATTCTACGATAAATAAAAATTTAAGTACCAAAAGATAATTGATTCTGGTTTTAGACTATTTTAACGCCAAATTTGTTCTTTACAGAAGCTGCAATTTTTTTTTTCCAAATTGCTGCAGCTTCTCAGAAAGAGTCTGTTTAGAACTGTAAGTAATTGTCATATAACATTGGATTTCATAATATCTTGTATGTAGTTTGATGATAACCACACGCGTTGGTCTTGTGGCTAGTATAACGCACACCCTTTTGGTGCGAAAATTTCAGGGTTAGATTCCTGTGAGGGCAAAGTCAGTGTTGACTGATTGTCAACATTGTGAAAAAAAGTGGGAAGCTAGTTGTTTGTAGCTCATCTAGGTATTTGAATTTAACTTGCTGGCCTACTAAATAATCAAGATATTCGGCTGGCTATCACCAGTAACACATACTTTCTCTTAAAGTGTTAAAAGTACAATTATTATTTTTTTGTTTTTAGTATTCAGAGAAAACGGATATTTTATTACAATTAGTATATGAACATCCAGACATATCGATCGATATCATATTAATCGGCAAGAGTAAGGACAGGTAAACGGAGATAATGAATTTAGCAGTTTTTCACGTACAATTATTAATTATTCCAGCAGGTATTCTATTAATATTTTTGTAAGAGTTGTATGAAATGGATAAGAAGAAAAACTTACAAATTATATTTTAATTTATGCTTAGAAATAATGGTATTGATTGGTTTCGCTCTGTTCGACTAACTACAAATATTTGCTAGAATTATTTACGGTTCTATTCTATTAAATTGATTAATATTTGTCTTCAACTGACAGTAAGATAAGATTGTTACAAATTATTACACTGAGTCCTGAAAGATCTATTGTGCCCCTCGGAGCCTCCTCAGTACACTGCTGGCCTTCAAGCAGTTTCTCTAGCTGCAGACAACACTGTCTATCACGGTCAGTGAGCTGAAGAGGCATCTAGGCTATGGGCACAACGCTGGATTCGAACCCGGGACCTCCGCGTGGTAATCCAGCGCGCTACCACTGAGCTAATCCCTTCCTTCTCCCTTGCCTTACGCCAATTAACTAGGAATGAAGACGTAGGTTTTGTATTGGGTTTGTCCTTTTCTGTAAAGGGTGGAGTGTATGTAGGTAGCTTAAATGTATTGTTTACTGTTCTGACAAAGCGCATGTGGAATACTGAGCTGTGCAAACCCGTTGGGGTCGCTCCCCCCCCCCAAGTACAACTACATGCAACAGATACATATTGCGGGCATCAATTGACAGTAAGTAATCACATATTATATCAAACTTTTGTAAATATGGCACCTAAACAGAGCAACAGGCCGTATATAAATTTAAATTTTTACAATTTCTTCATTTAGTATTATCAATCAAAATTTTTTTTTTAAATTTAAGACGCGTCAACATCTATGGTCGTTGGCGCCCGGAACCTTCTCAGAGCACTGCCGGCCTCCGTCACAGTGTTCTCTCGTCACAGTTATCACTGCCCATTACCGGTTAGTGATCTGTAGAGGCTCCTCGGAAGAAAAAATCTCAGGATAGAAAATCTCGAACACGAGACCTCCGCGTGGGAGCCCAAGCGTGCGCCTATCCCTTCAGTCGAAGGGAATCAAAAATTAAAAACACTCACAGGCACTATGTAATAGGAGCACTTTTCAATTAAAAGTTGTTTAATGAATATATCTGGCAAATGTGAAAAAAGTTTAATTTTTAAGATAAGCATTTCCTCATCACAGCGGGACAACAATTCCACAAAACAAAATTAGCAATGCAGTATCCAACACACATTCAGGTCTACAGAGATATACTCTCTGCCACCATTTTTACACACGACAATATAAATTTAGAAATAAAACAAAAAACAAATGCAGAGGAGTCCATTCGCCGCGGTGCACACCTCTCCAGAAGTTCAATGAAATTGTCTATATTTAGCCAATCCCCCCACTATACATTCATTCCGGTAATCGTAATACTATTCAATTTGTTTTAAAATTCACATTAAATTCAAAAAAAGGCTTTTTTGTATTTGTATTTAAATCTTAAAAAGGGCTAATTTAAATTGAAGGTTATATGTGAATATGCACGTAATCTGTGTGATCGTGAGAAAAAGAGATGTTAGTAAGCTGGCTGTAGGTTTGTATCAAAAATAATACCGTTGTCCGTACACATCTCTGTTGTATATAATATAATACAATATTATTCTTACTCAAGTGACACATCGGGAGACTTCATTATCAAGTTTGTCCATTATGCCGCAAATCCCTGAATCAATTCTTCATCTCATATAGGTATATGCATATTTATATTTCTTTCTTTCTATTATATATGTAAATAAGGAAAGAGGTAATGTGTAAAGCAAGCCAATCTGTTATCCATTATCAGTAAGTTTTTATTGAAAGTGAAATAAACTTTATGATTATATCACGCACCATACATAAGATTGATTGTTTCTACGAAGTCATATCTCAACACAAACTTAATCGCTTTACACTGACGAAGGATGACAATCCGAAACCAATCCAGAAACAACAAAGAGAAGAATGCCCACGGACGAATAAAATCCCCAGATATTAAACTGGGAATTGCGGTCCGCACCACGTATTCAACAAAATGTAACCATGTAGAGAGATTTCAGAAATATGTATTTTCACTGAATATTCTAACTGGTAAGTTTCATGAAAATTCCTTCTGTAGCATTATGAGAAAGAACAAAAAATATATAAAGACATATCAATGTGTGGATATATTGTGAGTGTGGAATACTCACATTACATTCACATACTCTTTATTTTTTTAAATTAAAAATAGACTCAGAATTTTTCACTGTGCATTCAAATGTCATTGAAGCTTTAAAAGAATTAGAGAGAATAAGTGAGAATCGCGGAAAATACCTCTGATGCTTTCCAGCTCTGTGGTACCAACTAACAACTAACACAACATTTAATTGTTCCCTTAGAGAGACATATTTAAAATATTAATAAAAGCCAGGGGATTTAGCAGGGAACAGATATTAAAGATATCCCGCGTATTAATATGTTTTTTTATTTAATTTCATATATAGTTGAAATAATTTATTTAATCAGTTAGCACACTCCACCTATATTCCTTCCAAACGAAATTCAAGATAATAGTGCAAAAAAACAAATTGCATAAAAACAAAAAAAAGTGCATTTATTTTCAAAACGGATATGTAGTATCAAAAAGTGACGTCAGTGTCATGCAAATTGGTAGCGTTACATCACCCTAGTTTGGTGATCAGAAGTGAAGAGGTTTGCTGATAAGCTTTATCCTAGCGTTGGTCCTTCTGTTAGCATTCTAATTAGATCGCAGTCATCCATCAACATCAACATCAAGTGAAAGTCGTCTTTCTAAGTGGTAGTAGAATGGTAGTAAGCAAGTAAACAGTAACTAGAGGGTTGATACCTTGTTACAACATCAATCTGTTAACGCGCCAACCGACAAGACCCTTCAACAACAGACAGCCTAACACACAAACAACGAGAGTATCCTCTCGCTCTACTCTGCGCTTACTGCTGCGCTCTCGATTTTTAAGGCAACGCACGTATTTGATACTTCCTTAAAAGAGGGGAACTTATAAACATCTGCCTTGTTTTCTTTTACCAACTTACTATAATTTTTAAAGGTTTTTCAACCAACCAAAACAAAATAGATACTGTTACGCAAAACTTGACATCAAATAAGCTTAAAACAACTTTTTCATTTTTAGAATACAAATAGGTTCAATGTATTTATGTTAAGAGATTATTGTGGATTCAATATTTATCATACGACGAGTCGAAATATGATTTCAAATTGTACTTACTATTATGTTCATAATGTACCAATTATTTGTTTGTACAACAAACAATAGAGACAACAATCAATTATGAATCTGGTGGTTCATTTTTAAGAATTTACTCTAAATAAAGTAACAAAAAACATTGTTTATCAAACAATTATATTTATTGATTATATAATTTAGAACATCTCTCTGTTGCCAACTAGATGAGATAATAAAATTTTTTCCTCAATATGAGAAAATTATTAAAGTAAACAACAAAAAAAACTCTTGGGTATAACATTTACACGACTTTTTGTTATACTTAATACAGTTTATAATAAAATTGACAATTTTTTTTAAGCTTGAATATATTTTATTCATTTACCCTAAACAAATTGTACTATTGTAATAAACCGCAAGGTATTGTAGATAGTAATATTGAACAAACAAATAACATTTCATTTGAAAAAAAAACCTTTCAGATTCCTCAAATTCTTCTAAATTAAAGATTTCTTGTAAATAAGTTTCAAATAAAGTGATTCGTTTATATCTATGCAGTTAGCATTCCAAGTTTAAAGTAAATCGTTGAAATCGTTTACACAATTCTAAAAAATTAAAAATCACAATAATCCATTTTGTAGCCGCAGCTGGTGAACCAATTTCCTTTAAATTTGAAATTCTAGCAACGCTCCTGTTATGACTTAATATTGTAATAAAGCTCGCAGTAGCATACATTATAATAAAGTGATATTTTACGGGGGGGAGGGAGGAAGCTTAACATTGATTTTACGTCTCCAGTATCACCAAAAATCCTGGAATTCCAAATTGATGAGAGAATGTAGAAGAAGCTTAATCCTTAACTCGGAGGGGCAAAGTGCAGCTCTACTGGGTCCCCGGACATGCGGAAATAGAGAGCAATGAAAGGGAATGAGAGGGAAGTTGAATGGGCTGACTAGGGAGGGAATATCCTTACATTTTTGTGGTCCCGAACCAGCCCTTGCCGTCACTAAGAGGTTTTGTGATAGTCAGATTAGAGACTTTGGAAGACGAGAATTTTGAAGAAATGCTTGGAGGACTTCTTGGGATGCCTCCAGCCTAAAAGATTTATCAAAGGGACTAAACTAAGCAAGGGGTTTCGGACTACCTCCTGTCCCTTAGTAGGATAGAAACTGAGGACCTTGGTGGGTGTAGTGACTGGATACATATGGGTGTCTAGTCATTTGCAAATTTAGGGAAGACGTCTAGTCCTATATAGTGGAAGAACGAAATGGAAAAATAATAGTTTTGTGAAAATTAGATAGTTAATTCTTAAATTAATACAATGCCACTTGGCCAACTGTTTTGTAAAGGAAGGCATTCCTTCAAGACAGTCTTCATTCTGCTTTCAAAGCCAGAACACTTGCTTCAGGAATCGTTCTCTAAAAATCAGTGGCAGTTTCACAATATATTAATAAGTTTATAATATCTTGCAAATAACTTGTAGTTATTATTTTAATAGAATATATTATTGTTAGCAGTGGTGACTACTTTCTCATTTCTGATACTTCACTCTCTGAATCATATACTTACAAGCCCTTTTACAAAACCGCTCAAGCCACTACAAACACAACAACTCAACAACACATCCAATAACATTTCACTATATGTCAGAACTGTGATGACGGAGTTAGGGAAATGGTGCATCACTATTTATGTCAGTGTCCCCGTTTCATTGGTACCAGGTTTCTCGTATTTGGGAGGGCATCATTCTCGCAGGACTGCCTGGGAGGGTTTGAGCTGAAAGATATTTTACGGATACTGTAGACTATCGGGAGAGATTAATTAGGGGGATAAAAGGCACATACGAAGGCTTAGGCCCCGCACCATAGGCACCCAGCTAATATAATAATAATAATAATAATAATAATAATAATAATAATAATAATAATCACCAAAAATCAATTTTTCTTAAAGATTGCTTCAGCACACAAAATGATAGGCATCTTATATACGGTTTTGAGAAAATTGCGGGAAAAAAAATGAGAAAACTAATCCAGTAAAGTGGCACTTCTCGGTTGATGGATTTTGACCCAAAAAACCTTACTGTGAGATGAAGGACCTATAAACGTAATATCAAGTTTAAGCTTCCTACGATTTTCCCTTTTTGAGATAATTTGTTCACGCACACACGTACCATTCGTGAAAAAGTTTTTCTTATACCAGAAATCCTTAAAAAACCATATATCCCGGAAAACTTTATTCTGAAAATTGACTCGAACGTATTACGTCCTCTTAAAAGAATAAGATGAATTAAGATTGATAGTGGTTGAGATAATTTCGTAAATTCGTTTAATTAAAAATAAATTTATATATAATTAGGAGTAATTATGTTTCCTATTAACAAGAACAGTGGGCTTTTACGTTATAAATTATCACAAAAGTAAATGTAATTATATTTGAAACAACTAATTTATCAGATCATTTGCCATGTCTAACTCTTTGAATATTCAATAAAAAAATATATAATATCTTTCTTCTAACAACAAGCACATATGACTTTATCATCAAACATAGAGAATAACGAGTACTTGTCATACCAATAACCTCTAACATTCAGAGAGACAGAGAGAGTGTGAAGGGATCACAAGACTTATATTCCAGTCCGAGGCCTTTATTAATGACTTGGCGATGAGTCCGTGTGAAATTGTTTTAAATCAAAAGCAACAGCGGCGGCCGGTCAAATGATGTTTGGTGATGTTGTTGTGTTGTGTTGCTGTAGTTGATTATGATGATGATGATGTTGTTATAATAATAGCTTTAGACAGGTAAGGTTGTAAATCAAGCCAGTTGGACTTTGGAGTTTCTTTTACCTGATGGGGACCCCTTCTCTAACAATTTACTCAGCCAGAGATGAAGAAGATGTTATACCCCCACTGAGGAAGAAGGGAGAGGCACACCTGAGATTGAGACACAATCGTGCCGACGCTAACACCCCCAACCTATCCACCTTACCACCACTATATCCCTTGCACACTTCTCTCCCCTCAACACTCCTCTTCATCCATCCAATCTTTCTTTTGTAAAGAACCGGCATCAGAGAAAAGGAGTAGACAGCGGGGTCTAAAATGGAAGAATATAGGATTGAAGAGTGAAGAGAAGCCCGAGAAATTTTATTGGTACCCAGCCTATATAAGCCAGAAGAAGTAACGCAGTTTGTTGTTTTGTACTCATAACACTAAGAGAAGAGAGGAAGACTAACACGTTCAGGGTATATCCCGTTTAAGGCCCTAAGGCGATTGTTTTGAATAATTGCCTTTTGATTTACTGCCGGCCCAAATTAGATTGTCGCAAGTAAGGGCCGCTCCTGTAAGCTTATTATAAATAAATAGAAGTGTATATCACGAATTTTTTAAAAACTTCAGACAATGCTTTATGTTAAATAAAAAAAAATAATAATAAAAAAATCTGGGGTGAAACACTCACACAACTTTCTCTTACTCCTGTTCTCAAAATTATAATTGACAAATGTTTTAGTTTGTGTATGAAATATAAACGAAATTCGTCGAAAATTGAAAAAACTGTTCAGTAAAAGCGCATTTCCGGTTTACTAATTTTCTTGAAACTCCGAATTTTGACCATCAATTTATTTCTTATTAATTTTGTTTGTGTGATAGAATTGTATAATCCAACTATGACAGCACTTTAGAGAAAAACATGAACCCACCCCACCCCCAAAGGTGCCCTTAAATGAATTTTTCCAGAGCAAAGTTTTAAATAAAAGTTGTAGATCTTTGTATATTTAGTTTATATAGGAAGTTTCAAGAAAATCGTCAGAGCTATTTTTGAGAAAATCATTCAGTAAAGTGTTGGAAAAGTAAACGCACTTCCGGTTATCCGATTTTTTTGAAACTCGGAATTTCGACAACATATTTAATTCTAATTAACATTATTCAAATGATAGAATTGTCTATTAAACTGAAATAGCCCTTTAGATGAAAACCTAAACCCCACCCCTTCACTATCAGTGCCCTTAAATGAATTTTCCCAGAGAAATGTTTAAAAATTAAAAAGTGTAGCTCTATGTATATCTAGTTGATATACGAAGTTTAAATAAAATCGTTGGATCCATTTCTGAGGAAATCGCAAAAACGTAAAACAAAAAAAAAAAAAAACTAGTCAAGTGTGGTTCTTCCGGTTGAGGAATTTTGACAGATAACGCACTGTCAGATCCCATGGTGTTACCTAAACGGAAAATCAAGTTTCAACTTTCTATGGTTTTTCTGCTTTTAAGCTTTGGTGTTCACATGCACAGACACACACGCACACACACAGACCATTTGCTAAAAACCACTTTTTTGGACTCAAGGAACCTCAAAACGGATATTTCCGGAGAAAAACTCGATATCGAAAATTTGACACGATTACAATACTTCCTCTTACTAGGAGTAAGAGAAAGTAAAAAAGGGAGAAAAAAACGCATTAAATTGCACTTCCGATTTGATGGATTTTTCATATTAACCTTATGTGTCAGCTACGGAGGTGGTTGGTAGCTACTAAACAGCATAACAAATCTGACGTCCTGTGATTTTTTTCCTTGTTGAGGCATTTTTTGTTCGCAAGCACAACATTCGCTAAAAATGAAAAAAATTTCATATTCAGTGGATCTCAAAATCCCGCAAGGTCCGCTAAAAATAAAGTACGAAACTTTGACCAAAGAAATATTTGCTCTTAAAAAAACGAACTGTAGAAGAAAAGTAAAAAAAAATGAAACTGGGCAAAAAGCATAAAAATGATTTTGTCTAGACATGCTACGTGTCTATCTGCAGACACCAAGATAATAGACTGTATTGGATTTCGTGATTAGTCGACTCAAGTTGGCAACTTCTCTTAAGCTTGAAGTAGATCCTCAAATCTTATTTTGGTATGCAAATTTGGGTATCGCTTAAGGATAGATAGCATATATAGCTTGAAGACTGGCGAGGAATCCCCTCTTTTATAATTTGGTTATTCTGCTAATTACTAAAGAGAAGGAAGGGATTAGCTGAGTGGTAGTGCACTTGGGCTTGCAAGCGGAGGTCCCGCGTTCGAATTCATCGTGCTCTGCCCTTAGATTTGCTCTTCCTAAAAGCCTTCTACAGCTCACTACTGTGCGGTGATGGACAGTGTTGTCTGTAGCTACAGAATACTGCTAGTAGGCCGGCAATAGTGCACTGGAGATGGCACCAAAGGGCATAATAAATCTATCAAGTCGCAATGCATATTCCCTTAAAAAAAAAAAATAATAATAATAATAATAATATATACCTAATTGTATTAACAGCTTAAGAAAAAAAATGTTGTATGCGTGTTTCACATGCATAGATGTTTATTTTCATGTATACTGGAAGTCTTTTTTTTTTTTTTTTTTGGTGAATTCAAGTGCCACTAGAAGAAAATCTTTGAAGGTCGCGAGTTAAAAACACGATTCTACATTTTGGTATCCTCTATTTAATAAATTATAAATACTACTCACTGGGTGCAATATACTGCTACTATATAGGGTGACCAGAGTTATATGCTCCACCCACTTTTTTTTTAAACGGCGGGAAATTTCGAAAAAATAGAAAACACGTATTTAATCATTTTTAGTCTAGTTTATTTTCAGTGATTGATCCATTTTTTTATACCCCAATATCCCGAGATACAGCACCCAACTTTTTTTTTTTCAAATGGAACATTATATTTTTTTTTGCATATTTTTATAGTAATTGAGCCTCTAAAAAAAAAAAAAAAAAAAAAAAAAAACCTTGGTTGGTGAACTTTGATTCATCAGTCCATAAAATTGTGCATTTTTTGTCCATTTTTTGTGAGGATATCTAAAAAATAAAGTGTACAGTAACCTTAATCCTGTGGCTTCGGTCGAAGATCTGGAACGTCAAATAACTCTAACCTGCCTAGATGTTGACTTTGCCTTCTAAGTAAGTGCTGCTACAAACAGAGCGTGGGAGTCCAGAGCTTTGGCTTGCCTATCCGTTGATGGTGCCCAGTTTGAAGAGCTTCTTTAAAGAAAAAATAAGGTAATTTTGACATTAAACTGAAATTTGTTTTTCATATTTTAAATTACCATAATTTTGAAAAACCTAACCGATTTTAAATTTTTTTTTTTTAAATTTTTTTAGAGGCTCAATTACTATAAAAATATGCAAAAAAAAATATAATGTCACCGGGCTCTGGTATTTATGTCATTTTTGAAGTGTCTATATCTTTATTGTTCTTTACATCTCCAGATAATCAAACTATCATCAGAGTCAACTATTCTTTATAAACTTAATATATTTTATTATTGTTACTCGGATCTCCCCATGGTCGTCTCTCTGTACTAATTTTTAGCTTCCCTTGGATCGATTTAATTATCTTTAGAAAATTAAGAAGAATTACCGATTTATTTACTTAAGTATATATGTAATTAGAAATGACAATTTTCCAAAAATATTGTCGAGCATATGAATCCAAAAATAAAAAGTCAGATGAGCACATTTTAAACAGATTTATAAAATAAAAAATTGGCCAAATAGTTGAATTTATTGTTATAATTGGTACTATCAGAGGCTGATTTCAGTAAACTGAGATGATAATCAAAAAATTCATAGCAGCATTTTTACTTTTAAAAATTGATGACGAAACATAATTTAATACTGAGGTTTTTAATGATTTGATGTAATAAAAATGTCATTACTAACAAAAGCCAATATATTAATTAAAAAAAGTAATAGACGAAATATAGATTTTCCTAAATGTACTAAATTACATGTTAATTCGATATTTATTGTTAAAGAAAACAGAATGCATTTATAACGGAAATTTTCCAAAAAATATGTACAATCCAATTACAGACGATATTAATTTTTTTTTTTTTTTAATTAAATGAACAATTCATTCATTCAGTTTATCAATTTAATTAATAAAAATAATTAACTATAATTATTTAAGTGAGAAATATTATTTCATTATAAACAAAAAACGTTTGATCTTAAATGAGTCACTTTAATGAGAAATATATATAGAGATCATTTTTACAGTTTGTGAGTGTAGCTAGAAGGATGTGACGAAGACGGTGCGGTGTGTATACTAAGAACAATAATTCATAGCCCTAATAACAGCTTTCGGTTATAAGTTGTAGGCGTATGTTGTCTTAGTATATAGCCTGGCTCTAGATAGTATGGGCTGATTTCAAACTAATTACTTTATTGAAGGATCTCCTAAAATAAATATAGATATACGGGCCCCCAAGTCAAACACACAATTACTTCTCCCATCGGCTCCTAAATACCGAGACGATATTCTCCTCCTATGAGAACAATATACAAACCACATGTACACCTCTATCTTACCTTCTTCAATGAGATGAGGTGGTACCACTTGGTGACCCAGTTTTATAGACTTTTATATTTTACAAACGGTCCACCAGTTTATAAAGTCGTTAACTACCCTATTAAGAGCAAATGTGTAGACCTGTCAGGATATTAAAAAATAAAATAAAAAAATTAAAAAAAAAAACCGCGTGCCGCTTCATTTCTTTTAGATCATATAACTAATTTCCGGCACTAATAATATGAAGTAGAAAAGGTGCTAACATCTGGTTTATACGGCAAACAAGCTTCTTGCCAGCCAGAACTAATTATACAGTACAAAGGATAAACATTCGCAATATATCTATGGACGTTTAGAAACTATGAATCCAAAAACTATTCCAATTAGTGCTATAAATAGAAAATATATGAATAGCTTTCATGCCAGAATTACCAAATAGTGAAAAATTACTTTGTGTTTGGCAGCTAAGTAGGAAATAGTATTATTACAAACAAATACGTATATCAGTTTTGTTAATATGAACAGTCAAGAGTATATAATTAATAGAGATAGTAACTGACTATGCTACTACGAGACCTATTGAGTATTTGAGCAGAGACCACAGTCGCCTTATCAGAATTGGACGGGTATCCAACCAACATCCCCTGCAAGTTTTATTATATTAGTATGACAGTCGGGGTTTTAGGACTGCCAGTTTAGGGATTATTGATGTTGCTACGCTGGGATACCTTCTCTCCTAGATCGCCAATCTTCTTTTTCTTCACCTTCTTCGTCTTGTTCCTCGGTACTTCATCAGCTCGCACCGAGCCTTAGTCTCTTTCAAGAAATCCTTTAACCAGTTCCATCTAGAGATCTTGTATACCAATCCGGTGCACCTGCGATGATCCGATCCCCATGTCCTTATTGGCTTGGTAAAGCAATTTTTTTGGGTCTTGCAAGCTTCCCACTTTTATTGCTTAACCAAAAACCCTCTCGGGCAGCTGTTATTTCCCCATTCTCTCTATATATTCTGTCCAACTTAGTTAACTTAACTTGATCATTTTGATTAAAGAGGCTTCCTTATAAAAAAAAAATGCATTACCAAATTGTGCCTTCCTTCACTTGGTCATACATTTTTCTAAGCATTCTCCTTTCGAAAACGCTAAAGCGCTTACTCTTCTCCAGAACCAGTTTCTGAATCTTAAATTAGTACGGTCTTTTAAGTGTTTTATAAAAGAATAACTTCGTATCCTTTTCAATCAAATCATAACTAAAATACCTATGTAGCGCCTAGTGGTAGTTGGTTATTCCTGTCAATATCTTTCCTAGATATTCCTAGGTATTCCTGTCCTTCTTTACCTAGATTGCTACTGATTGTACTTTATCCTATGTTGCTGGTTCAGCATCTCTTGATTTCTCACAGGAATCGAACCCTGTCTTCTCGACCAAGGAGAGTGCGGCTCGATCTAGCCTATGTATGGGTCATAGGTAATTCCTAGGGAAATTCAAACTAAGGACGGGATTAGCTCAGCGATGGCAGTACATTGTGACTGCTGGCGAAAGCCAATGACCATAGAAATGATACGGAACTTTTATTGTAATACAAAAGGACGAAAAATGGGTTAGATCAATAGAAAGCAGGTGATGGCCGTCCAACCTATCTGGTATGTATTAAGTCCCGCTTTAGTGACTTGCAAAATAGTAATTTCATCAAATTCGCCAGAACATCCTTGGAGGAGATATTCTTGGAAATCAAATCAATCTGTATTTATCAATAAAAACAGCACTTTCCTTATTATAATGTCTGCTGCATCTGTTTTTTATTATGGTTCAACAATAAATAATCATTTTGATAAAATAAATAAGATACGTATAAATATGCTTTATTAAAAGTATTCTCATTCAGTCAATTGATGATTTACTGTAACTTACTCGTTTTTTACTGATAATGATCAAAAGTATTGTTATTTTTAAAGTTGCATTAAGAAAATTTGCTTTTTTCTATTAAAGGAACGCGAAGAAACAAACATGAGATCATGATAACAACTAGAAAAATAGTTGACCATATAATCACTCAATCAAAGTTATCAAGGCAAAGTTTATGCTAGACAAATATTCATATTTTTTCTAATGCATTACGACTTCAATAAGGTCCTCAGCATTGAAAAATTTAAATTTATCTATAATTTAAATTTAAATTAATTTATTTTAATTTAAATTTAGTTTATTTATAAACTAAACGATAAGTTTAAAAATGATTTAATTAAAAAATGTATTAAGATTTTTCAAATATTAAGAGTGTTTTATCATTATAATTTTCCATTATCCATTTAAATTGCTAAATATTAACCAGTGAAAATTCATTGTTAAAAAAACTATGCGGAACTGGAAAATTTGTATCTTTTAGATAAATATATAATAGAATATAAGTGAACAAAAATAGAATGAGTAAGTGTTAATAGGTTGGGCATGCGGCAGCTCCAGTTGTATTCTCCTGGCCGCCGGCAGCCCGTCCTCCAAACTGGAGGCAGTAAGCATGAGGCGGCAGCAGTAGCAAGCTATTGATTGGCCACGCCTGCCTCCATCTTCCCCACCAGTGTGCACAGCAGTAACGATGGCCTTACACTCACCTCCGTCCCGACGGTTAGTTACTACTATAACACTCCTCCAGCCAATATCACCCTCCGTCGCGCTCACACCCACTCTACATACAATATTAACAAACACACTCACACAAAATAATGATAGCCCACTCACTTAATTCACCCAGCAATATTCACCCTATTTCCCCAACTATTTTGTCTAGGATAGTGTGTATCGCCTGACATAGCTTACAACTAAACTATACTAATAATAAACAATAAATGTTAACTAATAAAATTGCCACGAGTATTATAAAATTAAGAAGCCATTTCTATTGGTAATATCACAAAACACGCTTCACTTTTGCAAAATGTTGAAAGATTTGGCTAATTTAAATCAATATATTTTAAAAATTACTACTAGTTAATTACTCATTCATTGCCATAATCAATAATTTCTTTATAAAGGGAATTCTTTTCTAGAGAGATCGATTGATGTACACAATTATTTTAAATTAGAATAAAAAGGAGAATAAGGTATAATAACAAAAACTAAAGTGATAAAAAATGTGCAACATATAGTGATCCGTATAATAATGTGAATAAATTCACAATATTGTGAATAAATTAGATGTTGAGGTACGGTCACCATTTTCCTTAACATGGTGATGATATATCGCGAGTTAAAATATAGTTTCTTTATAAATTCAAAAGAAAATTCTTTTATAAATACACTTAATATTTTTTATATACCACATATTTATTTTTTAATTTTAATAGTTTTTTTTTTTTTTTTTTTTTTTATTAATTTAAGGCGTCTCAACATCTGTGGTCATTTGCGCGGTGCACTGCCGGCCTCCGGACAGTGTTCTCCCGTTACAGACAACACTGTCCATCACCGGACAGTGAGCTGTAGGGGCTCCTAGGAAGAGAAAATCTAAGGGCAGCACGGCTGGATTCGAACTCGTGATCTCCGCGTTGCTAGTCCAGCGCGCTACCACTGAGCTAATCCCTTCCCTCTTTAATTTTATAGTTATTTTAATAGTTTAATTCTGATTTTTTCTGCAATAATAGCAATAGTTTTTTAAAATAAATTTCTATTTGCTATTTCTATAATACTTCTATTGATTCATGTACATATTTAGTATATATATATAGAGAGAGAGAGAGACTAAAAAATGCAAATGCAATACATTTGACGAAACGTCGGTAAAAATTTATTAAAAGTATTTTATTTGTGACCGGAATCTTAACATTCATTTTACAATATAAATACAGCGTTTGTAACGAACATCAAAACACCAATATGAATAAAGATTAATAATTAATAAAACGAAATTAAAAGAAACAAAATGAGAGGTGGGTGAAATGTTTTTGGTGTGTTGAGTGGTTCTGTGTTTGTAGTAGTAGTTGGTGTAGTAGCACGAGCGGTTTAGTAAAAGGGCATGAGTGTGTAAGTTTTAAGAGACAAGTATTAGTAATAATCAAGAGAGCACCACTGTTTTTAAAATAAATATATTATTCTCTAAGCAAATTTAAGTACTTTAGAATATCACAACTATTTCTTAATCAATCAGATGTTTATCTAGAATAAATGCAAATCTCTAACACAGGCACTGAGTTTAAGAGAGCGTTTCCTGAAGCGTTTCTTGAATGTCTGTTTCAGACTGTCTTGAAGGAATCTCTTCTCTTCATAATTCAAATCCTTTCAAATAATGCTGGTATGTCTGGAGGGAGATTTTATTGTTTTACCCTAACTGTTTCTTGCCCTTTGTCTCTTGGTTTGCATTGACCTAGATTGTAGTACCTGGATCTATCCCCATCACTAAAATACAATATTTGAACTAGCTAATTTTCACGAAATTATTTTACTAAACTATTTTCCAAAACTATTATTTTTCCATTTCGTTCTTCCACTACATTGGTATAGCTTGATAGAGCACTGAATTCTGGAACACAATAGATCTGCCCTTTATCTCCTGGATTTTCTTTCAATGGAAGCTCAAATTTGATATTCAAATAAGCTATCTCCATGTGGTCGAATCGACATAATTTCTATAAATAGATGAAGCTGAAGGCTGTCGCCTCGCCCTTCGTTTGCTGAAATGAAATAAAGTGTCTATATTAAGAAGAATATCTTGTAAAAATAAGAAATGAAAAACATATTTGGTATATTATATTATTGCGTAAATGATTATGAAAACCTGGAGAATGCATAGTAATTAACATTTAGTTAATCAGCCCACGACTAATGAATATAAAATCTTATTGCCTATCTATCGGTGGAAAAAACTTAGCATGGAAAATCGTTCATGAGTGCTTGACACATTGGTAGAATTATCATGCTATAAATATTCATATTAATAGACATATTAATATATATATACATCAGCTTATGGATATACGTATATTATTATAAATAATAATAGTATATATATATACACACTAATATATATATACACTAATATATATATATACTAATATATGTATACATACTATTACATATATATATATATATATATATATATATTAAGCGGCATCAATGTCTTGCAGAGACGAACGTGTACTTGCAGTCGTTTGGAAAGCTTTTCTAAAAAAACAAAATCTTGCCAACTGGGAAAAGGAATGGCAATCAGTGCAGCTGTCAAATAAACTAAGGAATATCAAAAGTACCACAAAGAAATGGTTAACCTCAAATCGAGAGTCTCGGCGAGAAGAAGTTGTCCTAGCGAGAATGAGACTCGGTCACCCATATCACACCATGTTGACACACACAGCCACATATTCCGAAGAGAACCTCAGCCGGTATGCAGCGCTTGCAATACGACATTAACAATCCCGCATATTCTATTGGAATGTTCGAAATATGTAAACGCGCGGGGAAAGTTAAATTTGCCGGCCAGTCTTACAGATGTATTAGGAGACAATGAGGGCAATATCAATAAGACTTCCGAATATCTTAGGGAGGTTCATCTATTTCATTTGTTGCGGAACTAGCTGTACATATGTATGTAGTATTTAGTTGTTTGCTGGTGTCTTGTGTATAGGTATTTATTTTATAAGTGGTATAAGGGAATAGATTGTGGGTTTGCTGTGGAAATTGTTAGACTGGTGGGTATGGATATGCATCCCGGATGAGTGCTTACAAATTGTGCACCTTAAAAAAAATCCAGAATATATATATATATATATATATATATATAAATAGTCAATTCAGGATTTATTATTTAAGAAAAAAAAATATATATAATAAGAGGTATTAGACACTTAAAGGGAGATAACGATCTGTAATTTTCATTAAAATGACTAGCAGGGTAATAACATGACAATGAAGTTAATGAGTCAAACTAAAAACACAATATGATAAATCCGATTGTAAGGCCTAAAGCGCTTCTCCGCTGTCATTGGACATTATGAAGTTCAGCTAGAGGCGGTGCAACCTTCCCATCATATATAATAACCTTTCAACAAATCCGATCATACCACATCAAAGAACATAAAAACCGCTAATTTAATTGTGTAAACTATTATTAACTTGGTGTAAAAATGATTCGACTTTTTAATCCCAATTAAAACTGCAAATTACGCGTTATAATAAAAAAATAAATCCCCGCATTTAATAAATTTAAAGTTATAAATTCTGTTCAAGTATAAATAAAATTAACATTCATAAATAAGATAAATTCAAATTTAAGAAAACTCAGATATTTATAATAACAGTGTTTGTATACGCGCACGTCCACAGAGATTTTCCAGAAAAATCTTTCAAATGAAAGTGGAATGTTTTTTATCTGTGCAGTTAAGGTTTTTGAGTTTAAAGAAAATCGTTGTTGTCATTTCCAAGAAAATTCCAAAAAAAACCGCAATCAATTCTGTAAAATTACAGTTTTGGTAAACTAATTTGAAATTGAAATAATTTAAAATTCCAAGAAATTTGGAATTTTCCTAATGCCTCTAGAATTAAATTAGAATTTTATTTAATATTGTTTTATGTTGTACAAAATACTTGAATGAAAGAGTTGACCTATTACGATAAAATAATTCAAATAATAAGATTTAAGTAAAATAAAAGCAACAAAAAAAAAACAGTATCCTACTTTATCAATATAACCATATACTTTTTTTTTTTTTAATTTAAGGCACCTTAACATCTCATCATTTGCGCCCGAAGCCTTCTCAGTGCATTTCCCGCCTCCGGACAGTGTTCTCTCGTTACAAACAGCACTGACAGTGAGCTATAGAGGCTCTAGGAAGAAAAAAATCTAAAACCACAGCTGGACTCGAACCCGAGATTTCCGCGTGGAAGTGCTGTACACGCTAACCAAATATAAACAATTGATATGGGATAACATTTATTCTAAACAATTCATACGAATACCAAATTACTACGTCGCAAAGTTTAAAATATGGAGGAATCATCACCGGACAGTGATCTATAGCCTCCTAGGAAGAAGGGCACCTCAGCTGGACGCAAAACCGACATCTCCGCGTGAGAGTCTGATGCGCTAACCAAAAATAAGTAATTGATTGGGGTAGCCCAATTGTAAACAATTTACACGAAAACCAAATTGCGGTGGTGCAAGTTTAAAATATGTATGAGCCATCAACGGACAGCAAGCTGTAAAGGCTCCAACGAAAAAAAAATCTAAGAGCAGCACAGCTGGACTCGAACCCAAGTCTCCGCATGGAAATCCAGTACGCTAAGCAAATATAAATAATTCATATGGGTTCACCCTACTTATATTCAATTTATACGAAAACAAAATTACTACGTCGCATAACTTAAAATATGGATCAGTCATCACCGGACAGTGAGCTAAAGAGGCTACTATGAAGAAAAAAAATCTAAGAGCAGCACAGCTGGACTCGAACTCAAGATCTCGGCGTCGGAGACCAGTACGCTAACCAAATATAAATAATTGATATTGGATAACACCAGTTTTAAACGATTTCTACGAAAACCAAATTACTCATAGCAAAATGTAAAATATGGTTGATTCATCACCGGACTGTGAGCTGTTGAGGAAGAAAAAAAAATCTAAGAGCAACACAGCTAGACTCAAACCCGAAATTTCCGCGTGGGAATCCAGTACGCTAACAAAATATAAATAATTCATATGGGTTCACCCCACTTGTATACAATTTATTTGAAAACCAAATTACTACGACGCAAATTTTGAAATATGGATGAGACGTCACCGGATAATGAGCACAGTTGGACTGAACCCGAGATCTTGGCATAGAAGTCCATTACGCTAACCAAATATAAATAATTGATATGGGATAACCCCACTTGCAAACGATTTACACGAAAACCAAATTACTACGTCCCAAACTTTAAAGTATAGATGAGTCATCTCAGGATTGTGAGCTGTAGGGGCTCCTAGGAAGAAAAAAAATCTAAGAGCAGTACAGTTAGACTCGAACTCAAGATCTCAGCGTCGGAGTCCAGTATACCAACCAAATATAAACAATTAGTATGGGATAACCACACTTGTAAACAATATATACTGAAACTAAATACTATGTACGAGAATAAATACAATATACGAAAACTAAATTACTATGACGCAAAGTTTAAAATATAGAAGAGTCATTTTACGATTAACAAAATATATATATAAATATCTTGTAATCTTATTTTAGGTATACTGATTGTACTTAATATAGGTATTTTAGTATACTTATATATAAATTATATTAACTATTACATAAGGTAAGAAATATTTATATTCGTATAAAAAAAAAATATATATATATCTCCAAAATATAACCATAATAAGTTTAAACACAAAATTACAGAAAATACACTTACCATTCATTAAGAACAAAACTTCTACATCCAACTGCTTGTGTTATGAAATTATAAATTAAATCAGTACTATAAGGAGATAGAAGGGACAATAAGTTTTCGTAGCGTTCATAAAGGGTCACACCACTAATAATAGGTGTTAGTTAATTCTATAGTGGAGCATTCTCTAAAAGAATACGACATTTAAATTTAAAATATAACAAAGAATCAGGCTATATTGGTTTAGGTTTTGTGCGAATATTATTAAGATCTAATACTTATTTATTATTGTTTTAGTTTACAAAGAATTTTGATAAGTTGGCCAGACTTAATTGAAATATTGATTTTTTTAAATACTACAATTAAAATTTCAATAATCTTCACCAATATCCAAACTACAAATCCAAAGTACCCATATCCAAAATTCCAATTCCTATATACACAATAATTATATTTAGAGTTCAAAACTGATTAGTTAATTGTTTGTTGTATCCCTGCTTAGATTTCCCGCATGGGGTATTTGTTGCATGCAGTTACTGAGGGAGTAGCGACAGCGACCCCCCAGGTTACCACAGTTCAGTACGCATGCACTTCGTCAGAATAGCACAAAATACTTAAAGTACAGACACGCTACACTTTACAAGCAGGGAGAAACACAGTAAGAAACAAAGTAGGGTCTCCGCGCCTAGATAAGTGGCGTAAGCCATGGAAAAAGGCAGAGATTAGCTCAGTGATAGCGTACTGGATCAGCAACGCGAAAGCTGCTGGTTCGAATCAAGCATGCTGACTTTAGATTTTCTCTTTCTAGGAGCCTTTACAACTCATTTTCAGGTGATGAGCAGTGCTGTCTGCAGTTAGAGGACACTCTTGGAGGCTCGCAGTGCACTGAGTTCCCGGAGGGGAACAATAGATCTTTCAGGTCCCAATGCGATAATCCCCTACAACAATCTACAATCCCTACTTAGATAATTGTTAGATAATCTAGCGATTATATTTTTTTTTAAAAAGTATGTTATACAAAATACAAATGGCAGGCTGTGTGCAGGCATTTCTAAAATTGTTAGCAGTAACTTGAGTATGGTTTTAATTATATTAACTTTTAAAGGACATATTCCACATTGAAAACGTACCAACGAGTTGGGGCAATTTTGGGGAAGATTAATAGACAAATTCTAGAAATTGTAACTGAAGGGATTCCAAATCAATAGCGTATATGTATGTCCACAATTGAGAAATTTAAATATGTAGATAATATATGAACTTCAAAAATAAAATCGCTGGATATATTTTAACAAAATCTCAAAAACTTATTTAAACAAATCTGGTGCGAAACACTCACACAACTTTCTCTTACTCCAGTTCTCAAAATTATAATTGACAAATTTTATAGTTTGTGTACCAAAAATTTAATGAAATTCGTCGAAAACTGAAAGAACGGTTTAGTAAAAGTACACATCCGGTTTACTAATTTTCTTGAAACTCCGAATTTTGGCCATCAATTTATTTCTTATTAATTTTGTTTGCGTGATAGAATTGTATAATCCAACTATGATAGCACTTTAGAGAAAAACATAAACCCACCCCACCCCCAAAAGTGCCCTTAAATGAATTTTTCCAAAGCAAAGTTTTAAATAAAAGTTATAGATCTTTGTATGTTTAGTTTATATAAGGAGTTTCAAGAAAATCGTTGGAGCCATTTTTGAGGAAATCGCAAAAAAGTAAAAAAAAAAAAACAAATAGTGAAGTGGTACTTCTAGTTGAGGAATTTTGACAGATAACGTAATGTCAGATCCCATGTTGATACCTAAACGGAATATCAAGTTTCAACTTTCTATAGTTTTTCGTTTTTAAGCTACGCTGTTCAAATACAAACACACATACACACACGCACACACAGACCATTTTCTAAAAACCACTTTTTTGGACTCAAGGAACCACAAAATTGACATTTCCGTTGAATACTGGATATCGAAAATTTGACATGATTACAATACTTCCTCTTACTAGAAGTAAGAGAAAGTATAAAAGGAAAAAAAACCGCAATAAGTTGCACTACCGGTTTGATGGATTTTTCAAATTAAACTTTTGTGTCAGCTACGGAGGTGGTTGGTAGCTACTAAACAGCATAACAAGTATGACTGCCTGTGATTTTTCGTTGTTGAGACATTTTGTTCGCAAGCACAACATTCGCTAAAAATGAAAAATTTCGTATTCAAATCTCGCAAGGTCCGCTAAAAATCAATTTCGAAACTTTGACCACAAGGCAATATTTGCTCTTAAAAACGAACTATAGAAGCAAAGTAAAAAAAATAAAACGTGGCAAAAAGCATCAAAATGTTTCTAGACATGCTACGTGTCTATCTGCGGACACCAAGATAGACTGTATTGGATTTCGTGATTAGTCGACTCAAGTTGGCAACTTCTTAAGCTTGAAGTAGATGTAATAATCCTTAAACCTTATTTTGGTATGCAAATTTGGGTATATAGCTTAAGGGTAGATAGTAAATATAGCTTGAAGACTGGCGAGGTACCCCCTCTTTTATAATTTAGTTATTCTGCTAATCACGAGTTTAATGGTTTGTTAACATGGAGTATAGTTATGTTCGTCTTCATAACTACATAAAGGCATTACATTATCTTATATAGGGCGGGTGTTGGTGTAGTGGTTATGAGCATGGATTTGTAAGTGGGAGGACCCCAGTTCGAATCTCGCGTATAACTGCTAAATTTTATATTGGTATGAAAAATATTAACAGACGGGTGCTTCCGTCCCCGTCCACGACACCTAATTTGGTAGTTGGACGTAAAGCCCGCCTGAAAAAATTATCTTATATATATATATGTACAATCCGGTGCCCTTTTTTACTCTGAAGAGTATTATTGAGGCACATATTTACCATTAAGTACAGCTAGAATATCATTTTAAAAAGGAAAAAAGAAATATTTGGTTATGCTAATTATGGTGTTTTGTGGACAAAAAGGTCTTTTCTTAAATTTTCAAACTAATGGCCTACTAATACATCGTTCACGGATATGGCAAGCTTTGTTGTTTATGCTACCCATGCACTTTTGTGACTATCGAAATGTCCATAATCCATATGAAGTATAAGTAGAATTGAGTTGAAAACCTTATCGGATTTCGCGAATACACGACTCAAGTTGGCGGCAACTTCTTACGCTTGAAGTAGTTGATATAATAATTCTTAAACAACCCGAATTAACATTTTAAGGAACAAATTATTTAAACCTTTTGATACAGAGCTTTCGCTGAGAATACATCTATTTTTATTATGTCGTGCTAATAAAGAATAATCAATGATTGTGTGATGTTGAGTAAAGAAGATATTTACGAATTAAATGATAAGGGATTAGGTATTTTATTATTATTATTATTATTATTTTACTTCAGACAAACCTAGCAAAGAAATGATATCTAATAAAAGAATAGACAAGCTAAAATGTAATCCGCTAAAATATTCAAGGATATAATATTGTCTTGTCTCCAGACTATACAAATAGAAACCTTCATATCCTAATAGATATAAAAAATTTGGAATAGATTGTTTAGAATATTAACGCATATGATTAATAAACAAAGACTAATAAAAATTATTTTTCAATAATAAATATTAAAACTTGTATTAACTAGCACTTCCGGTTTAATAATTTTCTTGAAATTCAAAAGTTTAGTAGTTTATTAAGTCTAATTGGGGCAGGTGTTGGTGTATTGGTTATGAGCATGGACTTGTAAGTGGGAAGACCCCAGTTCGAGTCCAGCGTATAACTAAATTTTATATTTGTTTAAAAAATGTTAATAGTAAAGTAGGTGCTTCCGCCCCCGTCCCCGACACCTAATTTGGTAGTTGGACGTTAAGCCCGCCTAAAAAAATAGGCATTACTATACTTTACTTTACTTGTATTACTGATTAATTTGGTACGATCGCAACACCTCCCCTCCTTACGGCAGTAAGAGAAAGTAAAAATTAATATAACGAAAAAGTAACCTAATAAAAAAAAAAAAAAAAAAAAAAAAGGAAATAAATAATGAATCTTTAAAGGGAAATTAAAATTTTCAATTTTTAAAAAGTGATATAAAAGAAATTGCAATACAAAATTTCAAGAAAATCGGATCGCAGGAAGTTATTTAATAAAATAGATTTCATACTTTTCCAGGATTTTTCTTTTAAACTTAGAATGCCAAAAAAAAAAAAAATACATAAATATGAAACTATTTCTTTTGAAATGATTTTTTTTTTTGTTGGTAACAGGCTAATTATATATTGGATTAAGTATATTTTTTTAGCTAAGTAGCTCAAAAATCAATTATAAAATTGATTCAGAAATCCTAGTCTACAGAAATCTTCATTTTTTTTTTTACAATGCACTCAACGTTTTGGCGATCTTTTTCAAGAGAAACTTAATTTATAATGAAGTAAGTACGATAAAAGAAAACAATTTTAATTAATTAGATAATTGCAATTAATACTAAGTATAATAGTATTCATTTTAACACGTTTTTGACGTTTTATTTTTTGTATGGTAATTATATTTAAAAAAAAAAATCTGGTGTGAAACACTCACACAACTTTCTCTTACTCCAGTTCTCAAAATTATAACAAACAAATTTTATAGTTTTTGCACCAAATTTAATGAAATTTGTCGAAAACTGTAAAAATTATTCAGTAAAAACGCACTTCCGGTTTACTGATTTCCTTCAAACTCCGAATTTTGGCCATCTATTTATTTCTAATTAATTTCATTCGGATGAATAGAGTCGTATAATCAAGTATGTTCAGCTTTCTACGGTTTTTCGTTTTTGAGCTATGCTGTTCACATACACACAGACACACATACACACAGACCATTTGCTAAAAACCACTTTTTTGGACTCAGGGGACGTCAAACACGGATATTTCCGGGAAAACTCATATCGAAATTTGACACGATTACAATACTTCCTCTTACTAGGAGTAAGAGGAAGTAATACTTAACTCAACTTTCAAAAGCTCCCTCCCACCTCCAGATACATTATCTATAAAGAAAGAAATCTTAATAAAATTTATTTTGCTCTAATCAATACAAACTTGACGTTTGTGCAAATATACTCAATAAATAATGTCTTATATTATTAATGTTAATAGGGGCGGGTGTTGGTGTAGTGGTTATGAGTATGGACTTATAAGTGGGAGGACCACAGTTCGAGTCCCGCGTATAACTGTTAAATTTTATATTGGTATGAAAAATGTTAACAGTAAAGTAGGTGCTTCCGCCACCGTCCACGTCACCTAATTTGGTAGTTGGACGTTAAGCCCGCCTGAAAAAATAGGCATTACTTTACTTTACTATTAATGTTAATAATTTATAGCAATAAGCAATGATGGGATTTATACAACAAACTAGTGAAAATAATAGAGATTAATTAAAATTATTATCTTTTGCAGTACTTACTTCATTATATAAAAATACACTTGAGAATGGTATAAAGGAACGCAGAAACGTTGAGTGTATTGCAAAAGAAAAGAATAAAGATTTCTAT
Source organism: Triatoma infestans (assembly GCA_011037195.1). Lineage (NCBI taxonomy): Eukaryota > Metazoa > Arthropoda > Insecta > Hemiptera > Reduviidae > Triatoma > Triatoma infestans. The sequence goes on along the minus strand of JAAEAF010008829.1, from coordinate 21,132 downwards.
AAATTTGGTTTTTCAGCTACCTAAAAAAGCTAAAAAAAAAGTATCCTTTTTCTGGACAAATTAATTTTTTTTTGGTTGGAGGAGGAATGTTTAGATGGAATGTATGAGTTTAAACTGCCAAACCAGCTCATTTGAAAATTTGTTTGCAGTTTATTTGTGAACAGCTAGCTAATTGGGTATAAAAAGTCTTAGTGGTATAAAAAGGTCTAGTGACTAGCGGCACTCGCCTTTAGTGCGAGAATTCGGGGTTCGCTTCCCGAGAAAGGCAAATTCGGTATTGACCTAGCATCTTGAAAAAAAATGGGAAGCTACAGTTGGTAGAGCACCTAGGTATCTGGTAAGCCCTAATCTTTCTTGGTAATAGTTGTAACCTATAGCTGGGTATATATATAAAAAAATCCTTTATAGTTGTAACCGTAGTCGCAAATGATTGCCATTTCTAGCTTTCGCCATCCAAATCAGATTCCTTTGCACAATATCCAAATTTGGTTGTGACTTTTTTATTTGCTTTCGGAAAGTCTCCAAAGACCTTAATCTAGGTCTGGTAAGCCTTAATCCTTTATGGGCTATTGTACCATAGGTTTTTCTTTTTTTTTTATTAGATATAAAACTTTTTTTGGTTACTCCAATTCAGAAGATTCCTCCTAAACGAGTGAAAAATCACAGATCCAATTAAGAGTAGCTTATTTTGTGGCGATTGGAGGAGTTATTTTTCTGTTTATTTATATATTCTATTACTCAGAACATAGTATTTATAGTTTATTTTGATTTTTTCAAGTTATATCATTATATTTTTATTATTATTACAATAATAATGGGTGCCCGAAACCATGGGACCTATGTCATTGTGCCTCTTATACCCCCCGCAAAAAAAAAAAAAAAAAAATATCACGTTTAATTAGAAGCCTCAGCAAGCAATCTACCAGTTTACAATCTACAGTATCATCTACAGTATCTTAAAATATCTTTAATCTTTAACTCCACCCTAGCATTCCCTTGAGAGTCATGCTCAAGGGTTTTACCATTAGTAAAACCTCGTATTAATGAAAGGGGGACACCAACCTTGGCAGTGGTATACCGTTTCACTGACTCTCTCGTCACAATTCTCACACAAGGTACCCGGGCGTCCTATCTATTTTGTGTAAATGACATGACTGGCTATCCAAGAGTGTCCAGTCAATAAACGCATCACAAGTCTCAGTTGTACCCTACCGAGGAGGGAAGATACTTCAAGTCTCATTGGCTTAAAGCTTTCATAAATGTAGGCTGGAGACCACCTTCCAAGTTCTTCCAGTGTTTCTCCAGTTCCATTGTTTAATTGCCATGTTGCAAAATTGCTTGCTGACGACTACTGCTGGCTAGGGACTACAAAAAGGTGATGACAATCCCACATTAGCCACCTCATGGCTCTCTAGACTAGCATGTCCACCAGGTAGCCAGAAGAGCGCCACTCTGCTCCTCTGAGCGAGGCCATTTTTGTCTTCTCCTAAATTCACCCACTAACTTAGAGCTCCAGCACACGCACGCTTATTCATATATCTTCACCACTTTAACTTCTCCCTGCCTCTCTTCCATCATACCGAAGCATTCAATGATACCAATGACCTCAGCCTGGAAAACAGTAGCCCTACTCTCTAAAGCTACAGTTCTTCCTTTGTTTAGCCTCTGTAGCCCTAGCTCCAACTTCAGAAATTTTTATTTTATTTAGAATATGATTTACTATTAAGCATCACGTTAAGAAGCGCAACGCGCTGAGAGATGTGCAGCCGTGCTGCATGGTACTGGGTTCATTTCCTATTTGTTCTTCTAATTTTTTTCTAAGAAATAATATGAATAGGTGTAACCATAGTGAGAAATTATCACTATTTCTAGCTTTGACCAATTCCATTGGATAAATTCCAAATTTGTTTTATTTGCTTTGGAAAGTCTTCATAGAACACATACCTTACGGAGAAAGGAATTCACTGGTAAAGTAAAGTGCTGTTAGATTTTTTTGGTTTAGGTTAATGGGAATTTACTACTCAATGCCCCAGCTATATTTTGGCAAATTTGGATGGAAGGAAACAATCATTTCTAAAAGGTTTCTAACAAACTGTTTGCTCAGGATTTTCGTGAATTTTACCCAGAAACCTTGGATAATCCTATATTTTACAATCTCTGATTGGTATAAAATCAGTGGTTTTAAAATTATATCCGAAATTTCAGTCAAATAAAAAAACCTAAATGTTAGGAATTACTAGCAAATCCTAGGAATGACAGAAATTCTGACTTGTACGGTAAATCATAAATAATAAATCAATAAAGAAGTTTAGGGAAGGGATTAGCTCAGTGGTAGCGCGCTGGACTAGCAACGCGGAGATCACGGGTTCGAATCCAGCCGTGCTACCCTTAGATTTTCTCTTCCTAGGAGCCCATACAGCTCACTGTCCGATGATGGACAGTGTTGTCTGTAACGGGAGAACACTGTCCGGAGGCCGGCAGTGCACCGAGAAGGCTCCGGGCGCAAATGACCAAAGATGTTGAGACGCCTTAAATTAAATTTAAAAAATGTATATATACAGAGGTTTGTGGTTTTCGACCTTTCATATTTCTTGAGATGACAGGCAATAATGCAACTAAGAGGTCAATAAATGATTTTCATAAATTATTTTAATTAGAGCATAAATTATTGAGCGCGTACAGAAACAATGTTCTCTATTTGTTTAATCGCAAAACATTAATACGCACGTCATTAATATTTAATGGATTTATTCAAACCATTTCGTAGACGTACCATCACTTAATTACTAAAAATTCCCCTAACTAAATACATAATTTATATATAAATTATTATGCAATTAGGAATGTAGATATTTGTATAACACAAAATCTGTCAGCTGTTTAATGTAGTGATTTAATAAAGCTTAATGGAGGAGGAAATGATGATTTTATTTTTATTTTTTTAAAGTAACAGATAATACAATAACAGGAAAAGAATTTGTTTAGAAAATGTTCAATAGAAAGGTTTCAATAATCATTTTATTATCACAGTCAGTTGAATTTACTGGTTCACACTTTTGTAACGGATGTTGTAAATACTGTTGGAGAGGGGAACACATTATAAATAGTACTTGATCCTACAATAGAACAGAAGGGCATATTTACTTGGTTGTATAGGATAAATGGGGCGTAAGTTTGCTTTTTCTGTTACAATTTAACCAAATGTAATCAGCGGATAAGAGACAAATTAGATAGTAACTGAATAATTATTGTTATCTAACACAGTAACATCTGTACACCACCACTACCCCTCTATTTTCCCTGCCAAAGTGTATTATATCTTCTTTTTTTCAAGTCATTAATTATCACCAAATATCTGTTGCACTCACTTTATTTATTTGTCAAGTCTTAAAAATAAATATTTATATAGCAGACGACTCTCATTACAAACTAATAAAGTTACACTTCTGAAACATTTCTCCAATTTTTACTTTCTCTTACTCCTAGTAAGGGCAAGTATTGTAATCGTGTCAAATTTTCGATATCGAGTTTTCACCGGAAATATCCGTTTTGAGGTCCCCTGAGTCCATAAAAGTGGTTTTTTTGCAAATGGTTTCCGTGTATATGTCTGTGTGGCTGTGAATGTATGTGAACAGGAAACGTCAAAAAAGCAAAATCGTAGAAAGTTCAAATTTGATAATCCCTTTAGAGATCACCATGGGATCCAAGTTGGTCATCTGTCAAAATTCCTCAACCGGAAATACCACTTCAATAGTTGTTTTTTTTACGTTTTCGCAATTTTCTCATAAATGGCTCCAACGATTTTCTTCAAACTTAATATATCAACTACAAATACTAACAGCTTCAACTTTTATTTGAAACATTTCTCCGGAAAAATTCATTTCAGGGCACATCTGTGGGCGAGGTGTGGGGTTTTCATCTAAACTGTATTTCAGTTTATTAGACAATTCTATCATCTAAACAATGTTAATTAGAATTAAATACGTTGTTGAAATTCCAAGTTTCAAAAAAATCGGACAACCGGAAGTGCGTTTACATTACTTCTTTACTAAATGATTTTTTCACTTTTTCGCGATTTTCTCAGAAATGAATCCGTCGATTTTCTTGAAACATCGCATATACTCGTAAACTAAACATACAAAGATCTAACTTTTATTTAAAACATTTTTCTGGGAAAATTTATGAGGGCGGTTATGTTTTTCTCTAAATTGATATCATAGTTGATTATACAATAATTCTATCATCCAAACAAAATTAATTAGAAATAAATAGATGTCCGACATTCTGAGTTTCAAGAAAATTAGTGAATCGGAAGTGCGCTTTTACTTGATAGTTTTTCGACGTATTTCATTAAATTTGGCACACAAACTATAAAATTTGTCAATTATAATTTTAAGAGCTGGAGTTATTGGAGTTTGCGTCAAATTTTTAAAGTTCTATTTCTTGCAATCCCTCTAAATTAAGTCCTGTTCCTCTTTCACCATTCCCCTTTTGTTATCATATGTATGTTAGAAAATCCTATGTAGGCTAGGAAAACCTAGTAAGCTAGCGTATGTAGTGCACCATCTTGCTCCATGTGAAGATTAGAAGTCGGTAACAGGCTACCATTGAATATTGTAATTTATAATCGAGTTGAAATGTTATTGGTGATGTTGTGTTGTAGTAGCTTGTGGCGTGAGCGGTTTTGTAAAAGTGGCTTGTAAGTTACGTTTAAGAGAGTGAAGTATCAGAAATAAGAAGGTAAGTCACCACTGCTAACAATAAATATATTCTATTAAAATAATAACTACAAGTTATTTGCAAGGAAATTATTAACTTATTCATATGCACTGATGCCTAAGAGAGCGAAAAACAAGTGTTCTGCTTCGGTGTCTACAACCAACTATATTGAAGGAATGTCTTCTAATTGTTTGTTCAAATCTTCCCCTGTGAGAAGAAGGGGTAGACAATGCTTTCAAGTTCATAAACTCTAAAAGACATAGTGGTCTTCTACCTGAATAGTCCTTTTGCAAGGGTGTCACACATTCTTCATAATTTTGATTTTTTCAAATTAAATATATTTTTATATTTCTTGGATCCATCAGAGGTAGCGTATTGAAATGTGAATCCTTCCAGATTTAAATATACTTTTTAATGTCATGGTTGAAATGTTTGGAGTTTTTAAAGAAAAATAGGCAGCACGTCGTTTTTCTCTTCACAAACCAAATTGGCAATTTTTTCACCATTAATCATTAATAATGGTGCAGTTTCTTGATGAAAATGGTAAAAGTAGATTTTTAATATCCATGGGACGGCTAATTATGTATTTCCTTTGGGAAAACAATTTTGGAAAAGTTTGTTACGAAACCCGAAAAGTTACTTGGGAGTAGCGATCCCACGGATTACCACAGCTCAGTACTCCAAGCATTTCGTCAGAACTGTATACAATACACTTACCCTACATACACTCTACTCTTTACAGATAAGGACAAACACAGTACACAACTAGGGTCGGTCTCTGTCTTTAATTATTTGGCATAAGCCAAGGGAGGAAGGAAGGTATTAGCTCAGTGGTAGCGCGCTCGACTAGCAACGCTGAGGTCCCGGGTTAGAGTCCAGCATGCTGTCCTTAGATTTTTTCTTCCTAGGAGCCTTACACTGCCCGGGGATGGTTATCTGTAACTAGAGAACGCTGCTTGGAGTCCGGCAATGTACTTTGAAGGCTCGGGAGCACAATAGATCTTTCAAGTTGCACTGCAGTAATTCCCTACAACAGTCTAGTTGTCACGAATAGTAATAAAATCGATTACAAAATTGACATAAAAGGATCCAACAAATAACGGGAAACCTTTGTAAGTAGCTTATTAAGAAACACCAATGAAGCGAATACGAGAAAAGGCTCTCTACCATATTCATATTCATATTCTATAAGAAATCGTTGGGAATATTTCTTTGGAACAAGTGTATGCATGTGTTTACACAATTTGATGAGTAAATAAATAATGCAATTTAATGTAACCCGACTGGACGAGAACAAAGATATATGAGATATTTTTTGTGGCCACAGTCAATAAAAACTACGATAGCTGACCTAAAGGGAACAAATATGCTTTAGTATGTAGTTTTTTGATTGGAAGAAGGTTGATGCGCGATTCACAAATCAGGGAGCGCTTTACTGCTCGCATGATTTTTTTTTTTACCTTTACGCTCAGCTTGGAAAGCCCAAAGGATTTGTATATTATTTAATTTGTTTGAATCAGTTTAAATAATATTCTCTTTGAATAGCAGGTGCGTGGTCAAGCTGAGATTAGTATATTATTATGCATATCCGTCAGAACAAGTGAGCGGGTAGTATGAAGCTCTTTGTATGAAAAGAAAATGACAATAAAAAATTATTTAGTAGTTTGAAAAAGTGAAGATTTGTAGATTATAGTTCGAAATATTATCACACTTACTTATCTAGGAGTGATTTTTCTCCATGAAAAATGATATTAATTTATTTATTTAACATTGCAATTTTAAATGAATGAAATGTTAGGTAATTCAACAATTAAATAAAAAACATTTAAAACGTGACGAACTTATAAATTGATTAGTACTTTCTCATATTTCTAATACATTAGAAAAAAAAAAACTATATTTCTATACGAAAAAAAAGTTGAAAAAAAAAAAACCACTTGGCAGTAAATTTGACCAAAGGCTTTCCTACTCCCTTAAATTTACAGTATATTATTATTAAACAATCTTTCCTGTATGACAGTCAGATTTAGGGATAGCCCATGGTTATACAATGCATATTAATTTGTTTATTTAGATAAACGTGTGTACAGAGAGCTGTGCAGTGTTATTAGAATGGGTATGTTGTTGGGCGGTTATGGTAGTAGTAAGTGTAAACCTTGTTAGATTGTTGTTGTCTTTGTCCCGCCACAAATCATATCGGGCGGTATAGCACTGATCCCAGTTAACACCACTTTATTGGAGGGTAACTGTTCCCGTTAGAAACGATTTTTTAAAAAATATATAGCTATTCAGTGAAGGACGGATGAAACAGGGGGTTTTAGAGAGGGGCAATACTTGTCCCTCCGCCAAAGTCCTCAACATAAACTCAGTTAATGAACACAAATGGGACTGAATTGTAAAATATACTTTATTGAGCCGATCTCGTAGCGCTGTATATCTTCGTTTGGTCGCTTGGTGGTGGCTTCGTCTGGCCGTGCTGGGTTTGAAAGTGACAGAATAGGGTAAAGTGGATACACATAGTACAACGATTTATGGTTGGGAAAATGCTGTCAAATTTATTTTATACTAACCTAACGGAAATGGGTATTCTAAAAATTTAATGGATAAAGAATTCCATCACAATATGGTGGAAATTAATAATAAAGTATGAAAAAGCAGATTAAAAAAATAATGATAAAAATGGTGGTATAAAATTTGCTTCCAATCCTAAATAATTGGTTTTCAATGCTGATTAATTCAAAGATAGTCACAAAATCAACATAAATTTAGATGCAATTTGAATTATTAATGTTAATGCTGTCATAATGCGTTTACAGTTAACACTCTTTCACCTAGGACATGACATGAATTCTTATCTTGTTCAGTATCCAGAAATAGAAAACTTTTTTTTCGATATCGTAATATTATATATAATCCTCCTACGCGCACCTATTAGTTTATCATTCTCACTATCTAAAAGTAAATATGCGAACAAATCAGATTTACTCAAATGAGTAAGAGATACTAAAAATGACTTTGAGATCTGACCATATACTTCTACTCCTAAGTGTTAGGAGTAAAAAATACATCCGAACATACAAACATATATGAAAAAACCTACATGCAAAAATGCTCTTCTTTCCTGCTATTGAGACGTCAGATAGTGTAAAATGAAGAAAATATTAAAAAAAAAAAAAAAATCTTAAACAGAACTTAAGTTTAACAAGTTTATTACTTTCTCTTACTCCTATGTAACGGCAAGAGAGAAGACACAAGCCCGACCGAGAGAAAACAGACTCTCACTGGTACTCTCTCACTTAAGCAGGCTAGAGTGGGGAACCTGTATATAAGCCAGTGAGAGATCTAGACATCCATCTATGTATCATATTCAACCATAAACATCACATCGTGTCATAACTCTACTCTAACTACACTTTCTACTAGTTATAAAATCATTACAAGTCCAGTGCAGTTTGTGTAAGCTTATAGTTATAACAGTGTCTTCATATCTCATCTAATTAATCAATCCCAATTTCTCTCCTCATCAACTCCATTATACCTAAAGTAAAAGCAAGTATTGTAATCGTGTCAAATTTTCTATATCGAGTTTTCACAGGAAATATCCGTTTTGAGGTCTCCTGAGTCCAAAAAAAGTGGATTTTACCAAATGGTCTGTGAGTGTGTGTGTGTGTGTTTCTGTCTATATGTGTGTGTGTGTATGTATGTGAACAGCATAGTTCAAAAACGAAAAACCGTAGAAAGTTGAAACTTGATATACCGTTTAGGTATCACCATGGGATCTGACAATACGTCATTTGTCAAAATTCCTCAACCGGAAGTACCACTTTACTAGTTGTTTTTTAGTTTTTAGTGATCGTCGATTTTCTTGAAACTTGTTATATCAACTACACATACAAGGTGGTAAAACATTTATTTGAAACTTTTCTCCGGAAAAATTCATTTAAGGGCACTTTTGGGGGAGGGTTGGGGTTAGGTTTTCAGCTAAAGTGCTTATTTCAATTTATTAGACAATTCTGTCATCAAAATAATGACAATTAGAATTACAGTAGGGGACAAAATGATAAGACACACCTCCTAATGTATCTTTTTTATTTATCAGAATTTTTCATTTTAAATATAACGAGTATTTTTATAATTTATTGCCTTGTATCATCCTTTTGTTTGCATATTTCAGATAGGTGTGAAAGTTTACAGTTATGTTCTTAAACATTTGTAAACAGATAATATTTACCTGGGACAAAATGATAGACACACTTGTGTTTTTTCTTGAATTTTCGATCTTAAGAGTTCAGTTAAATTTGTATTATCTTTCTAATAAATAGTGAACAGTCATATAATTTATATTACATGTTTTGTTATTTTATTTTTACAGTGGGAAGAGGGAAGTGTTTTTCTAAAGAAGAAAGGAGGTTAATCAAATCTCTTTCGGAGACGGGTGTACCTGCCAGAGAAATTGAACGCCAAATAAAGTGGATTTTCTCGTCAGTGTGTAAATTTTTTGAAATTCGGGAAACAGTATGGGGTCAACAGGCAGGCCTTTGGCTCCTACAAAACGTGAAAAAAGGTTAATTTTAGGAGTTGTCTCGAACTGGTCGCTCTTTGCTCGGGCAATGCTGCAAGTATTGGTGTCCACATTAATATGAAAAATGTCAGGAGAATTTTAAAGAAGCAAGATGATACATTGGTTAGAAAAAATTAAGGATGAAACAGTCTTATAAAAGAGCGGCACAAATTCGGCCGACTACACAAATTTGCACGAGAACACATGGCGTGTTCGGAGAATGGAATAAAATGATTTTTTCGGATACAAAAAAAATTAATTCAGACGGCCCTGATGAATTCCGGTACTATTTCCATGACTTAAAGAAAGAAGAAAAATTTTTGTCTAGACGAGAAGTGGTGGCAGGTTGCCATAATGTTTTGGGCATCCATAGGCTTCCGAAATAGAGACAAAATAACTTTTTGTCTTCGCTAATACCGAACCTTGCAAAGGTTTATATTGGAAGAAGCGAAAAATGAGTTTCTCGGAACGGCTGGCGAAAATTATATTTTTCAGCAGGACAACGCTCCTATTCATAATGCCAGAACAATAAAAAGTTGATTCCAAGACAATAATATGAAACTGTGCTCTTTCTCATGACCTCAATATAATTGAAAATCTTTGGGGAATTCTATCCAGAAAGGTCGACGACAAGGTCGCCAGTTCAACGATGTTCAACAAATGAAAATCGCAATTTGGTCATCTTGGGAAGAAATCGGGCAAGAAGAAATTCAAATTTTGTGCAGAAGTTTTCCTAATAGAATGTCTAAGTGATACACAATAGAGCAGACTCAACAAAATATTAGGAAGGAGCTGGAGTTTCAAAATTGAAGGTGTGTCTATAATTTGTGTCCCCACATCAAAGGTATAAGTTTAAGTTTTTACTATAATACAAATTGACACTTTTATCAAATTATCTTCTTTTACGGTATATTCCATATTTTCATATCTGATGCAAAATTTTCAAAAGTCAGAAAATAATTACAATTGCAAATAAAAATTTTCTAAAAGAAAATTGTGTGTGTGTCAATCATTTTTCCCTGACTGTAACTATGTTGTTGACATTCCGAGTTTGAAAAAAAAACGGCTGATCCGAAGTGCGTTTACTTTAACACTTTACCAAATGATTTTTTTCACTTTTTTTCGCTATTTTCTCAAAAATGTCTCCGACGATTTTCTCGAAACTTCATGTATAAACTAAACTTACAAAGATCTACAACTTTTATTTAAGACATTTCTCTGGAAAAATTCATTTAAGAGCACTTTTAAGGGAAGGGGTCATTAAGACATTTCTCTGGAAAAATTCATTTAAGAGCACTTTTATTTAGGGAAGGGGTAGGGTTATGTTTTTCTCTAAAGTGCTCTCATAGTTAATTACACAATTCTATCATCGAAACAAAATTAATTAGAAATAAATAGATGGCTAAAATTCCGAGTTTCAAGAAAATTAGTAAACGGGAAGTGCGCTTTACTAAACAGTTTTCGATAAATTACATTAAATTTGTAACACTAATTATAAAATTAGTCAATTATAATTTTGAGAACTGGAGTAAGAGAAAGTTGTGTGAGTGTTTCACACCAGATTTTTTTTTTTTTATTAATACTGTTAATATTGATCCTCTCTAGCTGCAATATAACATCTTTTTTTAATTTAAGGCGCGTCAACATCTATGGTCATTGGCGCCCAGAGCCTTCTCAGTGCACTGCCGGCCTCTGGACAGTGTACTCTCGATACAGACTACACTGTCCTCAGCGGACAGTGAGCTGTAAGGGTTTCCTAGAAGAAAAAAATGTAAGGGTAGCTCAGCAGGACTCGAACTCAGCGGGACCTCCGTGTTATGTCCAGCTAGAGCTAGAACTGACTAAATTCCTTCCCTAAAACAAATTTCAGAATTTCAATTGAAGAATACGCCGATCTTCGCAACATCGACGGTTTTTGCAAAGGAAGGGAACGATGGGCACTAACAGAATACCAGAGGCGGTTCCCAAATCGAGAGTACCAGATCGCAGAGTATTTTATAGATCTCAACATAGTTTAAGAGAAATAGGATAGTTTCCTAAAAAGCTCGGTTACCAAAGATACCGAAATATATATTAAGCAAAAGCAAGTGATATTCCATTGTTCTTGTGCGAAGAATGTCTACTCATACAGCTGCCAAAGCAAGAGAAGATACTAAGAGCATGAAAATTTCATTAATTCTCTTACTAATGCGATTTGTTTCAAATTTTCGAAATTGAGTTTTCACCATTTGTGTGTGTGTGTGTGTGTGTGTGGTGAAGAAAATATTTCAAAAAAGAAAAATCGTAACAAGCAAAAAACTTCGTATTCCGTTTTCTTACCCGCTATAATTTTTCTTTGAAACCTTTTTCACTAAAAATTCATTATAAGTGAGTGGTTGGCGGGTGGGGTTGGAGTTATGATTTCCTCTAAAGTGCCAATTCTGGTTAAAGAGAAAGTCGAGAATGTGTTTCACAGTAGATTTTTATATACATACATAAAAATATATAGATATAAGACATAGGGTGTCCCATTTGAACGGGCTACTTTTGAAACAACTCTTAAACGAAGGAAGATATCAAAAAAGTGAACTTAATGTTTCGGCCGCCTGGAAGGCCAACTTAACGGCCCCTGGTTCCCGATCCAGCGGCTACTGAACATCTCATTCACTTTTCTCCACGCCAGATAGCCAGATTTAAGCTCTGTTTAATTTTTTCTTTGGGGATATCTAAAAAAAAAAAAAATTATGTCAGGGAAACAACAACTCCAAAAGCCCTTAGAAATTAATTAATCCAAATCTGCTTAGCAATTGCAGACATGATACGGTTAGCCACTACATCTGTTGGACAGCGACTATGCTAGTGCCAGTTAAGCCGAAGAGGTCATTTTGAATAAATAGGAAATATTTATTATTTTATAGATTTTTGTAAATAAACTGGAATATTGTTTTGTGATTTTTAAGTCCCTTATGCGTCTCTAAAATAGGTTTTAAGTGTTGTCAGCATTTGATGTCTCTTATTTATATTAGAAATTAATAAGAAAATCCGCTTTTAATTTTAATGTATGAAACAAAGATATAGAAAAAAAATGCCAAAAATTTAATCTTTATGATTGAATATTACGGCAACGGTTTGAAATATTGAAGTGAAATGAACGGCATAAAAAAAAGTGGGGTCAAAACAAAATCGTAACTTTCAATCACAGATTTTAGGTGTAAGGCGGCAATAAAATCAAATAATATTAACACTATCATAAACTAGAGCGCAAATACTTCAACAAACATTGTGTTCACATTTTTGATATCTTTCTTCGTTCAAAAGTTATAGCAAAAGTGGCCCGTTTAAATGGGACACCCTATATATTAATTTTCTTTAAATTTCAGATGCTGATATTTCAAATAGCTCAGTGGCTTTCGCTCAGTTATATTTTCGGATGCATGTTTACTTTTCGACACCAGATGACTTCTGTAGTACGTAATCAATGGTCGCTTGAGTGCAGTTGATGGATACACATATGACAGTAGAATAGTAATTAGACAAAAGCCCAAGTGTCAGCCAATCAAGAAAACATTAAAAAAAAAATCAAGTGTTTAGGGAAAAACATATCAAATGCTAGTGGAAGACGTGTATATGTGCATTAAATATATATACAAAATATAAAGAAAAATTATTGAAGCCGCTAACTCTAGTAAATGGCGAAAATTTGAAAAACTAGTCAATAACTGACTCATTTGGAAAACCTATTTTACCGAAATCTTAGTCATTATTTAAATACCCAGAACAACATGAAGGATCCGCAGTGTATATTCCAGGCAAAGAGGCCTCGGATAATATAATAATAATAAATTATAAATACAACTTGTATAATAATTATGTGACAATAAAATATGCTATTTAACGATTTTTAGGGTTAAAAATTCTTAATAAATTTCCAAAAAATGTATATAACAAATAGGCTTTAAAGATATGTTATGAATATAAAACAATTACATGAATAAATTTTGTAAATATCAATAATTTAAACAAAATATAAATTGAAGAAAGTTTGTGCAAAATTATTTTTGATTGCAGACACATTCTTCAATAATAATTCGACACGAATCCACTATAAATAGCTTAGGAAAGGAATCACTTTATTTCCTAAAATCGAGTATTACAATATCCGTTAGTAATGAAACATTATTCATCAGATCAATTTGTAAGATATTCAACACTAAATATTATAAGAACAATAAAGTAGAGGTTTTAAAAGAAAACTCTACAATTGCTTTATGGCAATTACTGCCCTACATTCAGATGACCAATGACAAAAAGATGACATGGTATATTGATGATATTTATCGATCTAGTTTTTTTTTTCTTCTTAATATAGGGAAAACAGATGGAAAATGAAAATGTATTTCACAATATATACATAAATTACACTTTAGAACTCATCTAATACGTTCTATTCTGTGATGAAGTTTTTGTGTAATTTTGATGAGAGAGAAAAATATATTAACTTAGGTAACAGAGTACTGCAAGAGCTTTACAGAGCTCACATAGAAAATGGTAGGGTGGGTAGAAATGACAGACTGAACTGGCAGAGTGTTTGTTTGAAGATGGTGATGTTTACTTGACTGACTGAGTGTGTACAAAAAACTGAATTCTAGACCCAATGTCTGAGTGAGTATAGATAAATCTTATTTTATACTTGTGGAAAACATCTCCTTCCAGAACCCGCCTAGGGTTTGAGGTAGGCAGGATCCTTGATCTGCCCTAAAGTGGTGAATCTGAATAGCTTTTAGTATGAAGATGCAGTTACGCTTCGTACAATTGGGCGTATTACCGCATTAATTTTTTTTTCTTTTTTTGTTGCAGAAATATGTGTATATTGCCAGCAACGAATTATATCATTGACGTTTAATAAATATTAGAAACTAAGCTTTACAATTTCAATATTCAAAATCAGTAATTATGAGGAAATTAAGAACAAAACTATCCCTGAAACTTCCATCTTCTAATTCATCCGTAACAAAATTAAATGCTTAAACTATTGTGTAATTTGCTCTCCCTTACATATCAACAATAAAGTAATACCGACCTCCACGTAAGCATTTAGACAATCGACTAACAAGGTATCATCATAAGATTCTGAAAAGGCAAGAATTAAACAAATGTTATGGTCAACTACGAAGATTGTTGGAGACGTAGAGCAACCATGAACGTTAAAAAAAAAAAAAAAAAAAAAAAAGACTCATACAAAACACTGCTGAGACTTAACTGAAGAACCTACACTTGGAGGCTGCGCGCAAAATCCAACGCATGAGAATTCACTCATTTTTCACCAGATTTTGTTTTTTAACTAAGTTAGCTAAAAGAAAAGTACAATGAATGCCGTTGGTAAATGCGTCCAGATATATGCCGAATAAAAAAATCTGGTGTGAAACGCTCACACAACTTTCTCTTACTCCTGTTCTCCAAATTATAATTGACACATATTATAGCTGTGTAGCAAATATAACGAAATTCGTGGAAAACTGAAAAAAAAAGTTCAGTAAAAGCGCACTTCCGGCTTACTAAATTTCTAAAAACTTGGAATTTTGGCCAACTATTTATTTCTAATTAATTTCGTTTGGACGATAGAATTGTATAATCAACTATGATACCACTTTAGAGGAAGCTATAACCCCTCCCCTCGCTTAAAAGTGCTCTCAAAGGAATTTTCCCAGAGAAATGTTCTAAATAAAAGATGTACATCTTTCCATGTTTAGTTTATATATGACGTTTCAAGAAAATTGTCGGAGCCATTATTGAGAAAATCGCGAAAAAGTGAAAAAAAAAAATCATTTAGTGAGATGTTAAAACAAACGCACTTCCAGTTATCTGATTTTTATCAAACTCGGAATTTCAACAACATATTTAATTCTAATTAACATTATTTAAATGACAGAATTGTCTAATAAACGGAAATAGAGTTGAAATGAAAAACTAACCCCTCCCAACCGACAGAAGTTCCCTTAAATGTACTTTCCGGAGAAATATTTCAATAAAAGTGGTAGCGCTTAGTATGTGTAATTGATATACTAAGTTTAAAGACAATCGTCGCGGCCATTTTTGAGAAAATTGCAAAAACGTAAAATAAAAAAAAACAAACTAGTAACGTGGTACTTCCGGTTGAAGAATTTTGACAGATAACGCAGCGTCAGATCCCATGTTGATACCTAAACGGAATATCAACTTTCACCTTTCTACGGTATTTCGTTTTTGAATTATGCTGTTCACATACATACACACAAACACACATACCGACCATTTGCTAAAAGCCACTTTTCTGGTCTCAGGGGACCTCAAAACGGATATTTTCGGTCCGTAAAAATGTATTTTTTTTTTTTTTCACGCACCCAAACGTAAAAAAAACTGATGCGAAACACTCACACGACTTTCTCCTAATACGTTAATACATAGAATTGTGGGGTTACATTTGGCCAGATACTTGGCTCATGATTAATGTGGTTAGGATTTTGGTCAAAAAAAGACATGGCCAATAACATTGAAGGATCTCAAATTAAACTTGAAATTTAATGCAGAACTTCCTAAAATCAATGCTTTTGGGGAAAATATCTCAGAGAAACATGATGATAGGCTTACAACTGCGTACTGCGTAACAGTGCACCCAGTTTAAAACAAAAATCGCAAGGTCACTTTCAACATAATTCCAAAAAAAAACAAAAAAACTGCAAATTTTACCCAGTGAAGTCCACTTCCGGTCAAAAGGTTTTCTTCAAATTTGGAATGCTATGTATTATTGAACTGAAATTGCACCTAGGAAGTGTAATAGTATCCAAAGAGAGTATTCGTAGCAGACAGGCAGAGACAAAATGACAGGATCACTCTCTCGGACTGGAGTAGAAGAAACCACATAAATACCAGTGACGGGAGACAGAACAGAGAACAGTTCATACTACTGAGTTCATCACTACGTGTCATTACCCCTTTTCCACTCTACCATACTCTATCATTTTCAAGTGTAAAAGTCCAAGCAGTCAGTGTCACTTATAATATTATAATGTGTTAACCATATTTATTTGAATCATTTTAACCAGATCATTGTCTCTTCTCAACAACCACCATCCTATTATAGAAGAACTGTTCCCCCAGAAACCCCCCCCACCCAAACAAAACCATGTTTCTTGGAAAATGTCTCAAAATAAAATGATAGTTATTTATGTATGTACACAGTATAATAATAAGTTTTCCAAAAAAAATACCATTGCGGGTGCCCTATTAAAAAAAAAAAAAAATAACGCGAATATTTGAAAAAAATAATTTCATTTTCATCCGGTTAGAGGATTTCTTGCGCGTCTATCAGAATCGAATCAATCCCGTGGTATATAATAAAAAACGAATTCTATGTAGTGAACGTGACAACAAATCGAAAAATAATAGTTTAAAGTTTCTGGATATTTTATAGTACTCAAAATTGTATTTTTGTTAATATTTTATAATTATTTTAGTGCTGTGAATTTACCTTCAGAAAGTGTGTATTTTAGAACCAGGTATATTAAATCTGTCATTGCTATTGAGAAAACAAAGACACTAAATTCCGTTAGGCCAAACCTTTGTAAGAAAATTCCCCCACTAGAGAGAGAGAGCAATTCCAAAGAATAGATTCTAACATTAGTTTTAAAAGAGTTCAAAAAAGAGAGTCTCACATCAACCTTCAAACAGGACACTTCAGGAATTGCTCTCTAAATATCTGTGCCAGTTTTGCATTAATCTTGATAAATACTTAATTTCTTAAACATAATAGTGTGATATTGTAAAATACTTAAATTTACTACGGACTCGTTCTAGCTACCAAAGTGAAAACATCAGAGCCATATCAAGTTTTAAGACTTACTCCAATTAATTTATAAGCATATTGTTGTTAACTTAATATCTCTTAGAGAATATATCTTTTGAAAAACAGTGTGACTACTTTATTATTACTAGTCTTCATTCTCTTTTAAAATTACAAACTTATAAGCCCTTTTCACTAAAACGCTCGTGCTACACACTACCACTACTACAAATACAACTCCACACCATTACATTACATTGGTGGCAGCGGTGGGATATTTTCAACAAGAATCCACAAATTTACAAGTACGTAAAATTTCCAATTTCATAATTAAACTAATTATCCATCAGATAATTTTATTAACTTTTAAATTAGTTTCTCAGCGGAAGTATCTAAATATTTCCTATAATTGAATTTTCTATTGAATTTCATTTTTAAAATTTTGTATTTGCATTATCCATTGTGAATTTTGATTTCCAAAATGTATAAAATTAACGGACAAAACATGAAAATCGACGCCGCTGTAGAGTATTTGCTTGCTCAGCAACAATTAGCAAATCCTCCCACCACCAGCAATCAACCAGCTAGTTCTTTAAGAAATTTGCAATTGATAAACAGCTTACCCACCTTCGATGGCGAAAATTCAGCCAAAGTGTCCGATTTCCTAGACCAAATTACCCATTGTGCTAGTCTTTCTGGCTGGGACGACGCAGCAAAATTAGAAATATTAGCACTTAGGCTCTCAGGGTCTGCAAAAATATTTTACGACACCCAGAAAGCCGAATTACAACGCCAGGGTACAAATATAACGTATCCTCTAATTTCAGAGCGACTTCTAGCCCGATTTCGTAAAGAGAAAACACCCCTAGTTCTCTTACAACAGATGACAAATATTCAGTCCTTGCCCACTGAGTCTCCTGAAACATTCGCGGATAGGATTAGACATATCCAATCCGCCATTCATTTAAAAGCTCAAGCTAACCCACTCGAGGCCTTACAAACAATTTTAGATAAACTGGCCACTGATGCATTCTTGAAGTCACTTCCTCAACCGCTTCGTAATGAGGTGCGAACGAAGCTTCCTCAAAAATTAGATGAAGCACTTTCCTATGCCAATGCCCTAAAAGAAGTTCAGGCTTCTGAAACCAACCCCACAGTTTTCGCTGTATCTTCGAAAAATTCTAATCGTACACCTCCATCTCCTTGTCGTTACTGTGGACAAATGCATTTCCACAGAGAATGCCCACATCGTAATAAAAGTCAAAAGCCACAATTAAAACCATCTACCACTTGTAGAGTATTTAATGTAATAAAGAACAGACCTTGTCGCCATTGTTCCGGTCCACATTTTGACGTGGACTGCACCAACAAATTTCAATCAAAACCTCGCACTAACTTTGGCAAAATGCCTAAGAATTTTAATTTTCCTAGAAATTTTAATCACAGAGTATATAGTAATAATCGCTATAATAATAATAATAATAATAATAGTAGTCAATATTATACTAACAATAATAATCCTCGAGTTAATTCAAATAATTCACGATTTAACTCTTATTCAGATAGACCCCAGTATAGTCATAATAATAATAATAATGGTAACGAAACTAGCAATCACCTCCAAAATAGGCCCACTTGCCAATATTGTTCAACATTTGGACATACAGCTCGTAATTGTTTCCAAATACAGCCCAAAACGAGTTAGCCTTCAGGCGCTTTCTCGAACACCTGGATTGACCATGGCTATCATACCTGCTTCCACCAGTTCTTAACCTAAGAACCTTAACATACCTAATTATGGCATCACGTCCCTTCATTTGCATGCGGACAATGTCAAAAATTCAAATTTTTCTGGCGAATCTATACCTTCGCAATTAAAAGGCAATTTCCAATCAATACTTGTAGAAATTTTCTTACTGGGAAATCATTAATTTGCGCACGCATCTAACACTTAAATTCAACATTCAATTGTCAACTAGTACTCAAACACACCAATTTAGTACTAATCGCTAAGTTCACTAAAATTCCTAGTAACTAAAATTTCTGTGCCACCTCGCGCACACAATACATACACAACTATACATTGAATCTCTTGAAATAATTCTCAATCTATCACACTTTTTAACTTTACATACTACACCACATGTAAATGTTATATGTAACAATAAATGTATCAGGTTTATATCTAATTAAGTTGTTGCAATAATGACATATTATTTTTGTTTCAGCACTGAAAACTATCGTACTTCGAGTCATAAAATTATTCCGGCTTTAATATTTGTAATTATTGCATTGTATATTTAAATAATAATTGTAATTTATTTTATTTGCAGAAATCAAGATCACCAAGTGAATTCGTAGTTACTTTTGATGAGATGATATTAATATTTTTTTTATATATTGTATTTACCTAATTAATTAATATTTTTTTCAGTTTGCCTTAAAAGGAAATTAAATAATTTGTATTATTCTTGTACTTGTTTATCATTTGTATTTTAATGTTATTTTTAATGTTATTGTTAACTTAAGGTATTTAGAAAACACAGCAAAGCTGAAGAGCTGATGAACATACAGTCGGCTTCACCCTTGTGCATACTCCCTCAAGATATATATTCATCTTTACTTCTTAGCTTTAATAATTTTAACACTAATATTTGTTGAAATTTAAATTTGTTTAACCTCTCTTTTACAGATCCAAGAATCTTCGTCGACTGCACCATTGCATGAGCACGAATGTTATTGCATGCGCATGAATTTAATTGCATGTTATGATTAGTCAATATTGCACGTTATTTGTTAGAAATTTTATCATATAAATTTATGTATAACTCTGTATGATTATTTTCAGAAACACAAGATTTCTACAAAAGGAAAAGATCTTCATCTTCTCATACCCTTTGCTATTATCCTCACATCCTTGCGCACCCCTGCACGCTTATTAAATATATATATTTTTTTTATTTGTGTATTTTGTGTATTTATTTATTTGTTAATTGTTTTTGAAATACTTAGAGTTTTTTTTTGTCCATATAGAGTTAATTCAAGAAAGTACATACACACCTACAGTACCGACTTATCTACACTGATCACCTTGTCTACCCATTGCCAGTCACATCTTCATCAGCAACACTCTCACTCGCCAAGCAGTGTTCGCTGTTCACCTATCAGCCTACCACCACAGCAACGTTCACCCACTCACGCAGCGTTCGCTTGAGAATACATTCAAACACGACGCAACGCTCACACCTTCAAGCAGCGTTAGCCGCAGAAGAAGATGACTGCACCCTACAACACACGGCCACCTTGCAGACGTTACACACACGCCTCTCGATAACTTCCAAGCCTCTACAACTCCAGATTATCTCCCAAATTTTTCGTGCCGAAAAATTTCTCCAGGAGGGGGGATAATGTAGTGGAAGAACAAAATCGAAAAATAATAGTTTAAAGTTTCTGAATATTTTATAGTATCCAAAATTGTGTTTTTGTTAATATTTTATAATTATTTTAGTGCTGTGAATTTACCTTCAGAAAGTGTGTATTTTAGAACCAGGTATATTAAATCTGTCATTGCTATTAAGAAAACAAAGACACTAAATTCCGTTAGGCCAAACCTTTGTAAGAAAATTCCCCCGCGAGAGAGAGAGAGAGAGCAATTCCAAAGAATAGATTCTAACATTAGTTTTAAAAGAGTAAAAGAATGGAGAGTCTCACATCAACCTTCAAACAGGACACTTCAGGAATCGCCCTCTCTAAAGATCTGGCGCAGTTTGCATATTAATCTTGATAAAACTTACTGTATAAGCATAATAGCTGTGATATTGTAAAATATTAAAGTTACTACAGACTCGGTTAGGCTACCAAAGTGAAACATCAGCGCCTATCAAGTTTTAAGACGTATAAAAGTAATTCTATACGCATATTATGTTGTTAACTTAATATCTCTTTAGAGAATATATCGTTTGAAAAACAGTTTGTGACTACTTATTAGTACTCGTCTTCATTCTCTTGTAAAATTACAACTTATAAGCCCTTTTCACTAAAACGCTCGTTCTAC